>JABUQX010032762.1:12500-44041 GCA_015478945.1 Trachelipus rathkii
TGGTTATGATGTTGGCTAACAAGATTAGTTTCATTAATTCTCTAATTATTGCGTTATAGAGAGTTATATTAGAAAGTAGTTATTGCCTTTTACATAAACAATCTATATGGATTGTATTACACGAAAAAATATAAGTTGGATAACCATAAAATGAGCCAAACAGTGTGGAGATGACATGCATAGAATAGAAATCAGGGGTATAACATTTTGAGGTTTTTTTGGTATATGTATAATTGCGTAGTAATGTTTTGCGACTTATTACCAGGTCAAATTATTCTTTAAATATATGAGTTGCTATATGTATATTAGTACAGCATCCTATGGATTTAGAGATAGCTATGACTTAGTGTATCATTATTTCCTCCAAAGTTCCGATAAATTATAATTAAATTATTAATAAGGCCTATTCAATCGAGTGTCATTAAAATAGGCAAAAGAAAGTTAATACTTCATCATAGCAAGCTATTTTCGAGAAATATAATTTCGTGTCTATAGACATGACTAAGACATAGGTTAGCTCAAAAATGAGCTATATTTAGTCTAATTAAATGTGTTGATACCCACATATATTTCGTATCATCATGATCTATATTCACTTCGACTTGAAATAATTCAGTATGCTTAGCTTACCTTCTCTCTTATGCACTGTCTATTATATAGAGATAAGTACAAATCAATATGTAGAATTTTTTTTATTTAAGTTTTAATCTCTATAATACCATAGATTAGTTAGGCATTCATAGGTTTAGGTTCTAGTAATCTAAGACTTTTGATTAGGTTTATGTTAGGCTTAAGTTAAGAGCTTTATGTCTCATTTAATCTGAGAACATATGTTTTAGGTAGCTTATGGTGTATTTGGGTTAGGTTAGGAGATTCTAGTAGGGTTAAGAACTCATTACCGATAAATTATACGTAATCTATTATTATGTTAATATGATATTCGAGAATGCACAATAATGCTGACTTTTGTGTAGTATATTTTTTTTTTTGTCCTTTATTATCTATTGTCCTATTGAGTGCTTACTAAATATGAAAAAATAGTTGTACTTACTCTGTAAACCTACCCTGCAACAGCAATTTTAGCATATCATATAGAGAAAATACATTAAATAGTAAAATAGATTACACATGTAAAATACCTCTAGGTTCAGCTCAAGTATTATAAGGAAATGTTGTTCGTTCTTTGCTTGAAATTCATTAAATTGAAAATGAAACCTTTTTTTTTTTATTTTTTAAATTCCATTATTCTAAATTTCCCTCGGGACCTTTCACTTAAATATCTGACTCGAGGTCATGAGTTTTGTTATATAGAGAGAAACGCTTTTTGGTGATACTAGGCATTGATCACTGATATTTAATATAATTCCAGCTATATATATTTCCTCGTATGGTTAAGAAAGTGGTTAGAATAGACGTCGTGCCGAACCACCTGGGACTTCACTTTTCGACAAAAAATACAATGCAGGATGACGATAACGCTGCTGGAGCCGTTGTAAGCTCTGCGCAGAGACCGTGCTTCTATCGATAAATTATGGTGCGTGTGGACGAAAAGATAACAAGAGAGTGTCCATCGCGATGTGGACGCCTAGAATTGGCACCAGACGTGACTTCCTTGATTACTAATGGGTACTCTGTACTCTACTCGCACAAGAAAACCAAACCATAATATACAGCGAAGCCTACTTCAACACAGTAGTATATTGCTGCCTGTCCCTGACATGTTATCTGGAGACGATTTTCCCCCAAATACATCGAAAAATTAACTATAATGTCCAAATAGTTGTAATCATCGGCATATAGTTAGTTATTTCTGTGAGATACATTCGCTCACCATCTAATGATATGTACGCCTACAATACAGACTCTGGTTAATGCGTACGTGTGGCGGAATATGCTTCAAAGAGAACTTTCTCGAAGTATCATCCTGAATTGAACCCTTATGCCATGCGGGAACATGCAATCCAATGGTTTCAACATAATTGATAGAATACACGGTAAACTAATTTGTTAATTAAAAATATGTTCATATATGTACGTGTATCCTAATAAATATAAAGAATATCTGTACTAGTATAGGAACCACGTTGATATAAATCATTGTTATGTGTGTATAAAAATAATAAGTGACTAGAGAAGAAACTATGAAATTATACCAGACCAGGACAACTCCACAAGCTGCATTTCTAAAAAGGAAATCTCTCTGTATGAATTCTCCTTTTCTTTCTTATGAACTCCATGTGTAAACTTCACTTTCTTGATGGCTTTCATGGAAAATTCAAAAAATTCTTCACCATCAAGAACTCTATTGAGGAACCCCTATCCCACAGACAATACCCTCCACTGAACCCTCCAATAAACGTTTCTGCACTAGTTCCCCACTCCGCAGACCAATTCCTAATCCTGAAGAAAAAGAAATAAAGATAATTGTTCAAGTTACGAACCACCCTGATGAAGAAACAAAACCCCACTTTCCCAAAACGAAAAGTAATTGAAGTTGAAGTACATTACCGATAATCACATTCTGCCTAATCCCTTATAATTATACTTCCCGTTCCTTAAGTACCTCAAGATCAAGACAACTAATCCCTACTAGTTATATAATGTTGTCGAAGAAATCCTTATAGTCATATAGAGCTACTAATGAATTGAATTAGCTTCGGATCCCTTACCCACCAGACCCTAAGAAAAATGACCACCAGAGATTCTCCCTTACTATCCCTTTTTCGACCTCCAACAGGAAGAAATATGTTTTCCCTTATTTCAGATGACACGATTATTATATATATAATAGTATATATTATATATAAATTAGTATGTATCCACTCAACTACTTGGGTTATAATACTATACTCCCTCAGTATCTTCCAGAATAGTCTAGCGATATCCCCTTATAATATATAATACTTTATCTCATATAGTAGCTTTCAGTAAAACAAGCTTAATATTATTCTTCATTCGCCCAATTGATTTTCGCCGCCGAGGTAAAACATGCAAGGTGTCGAGGCTTTACTCAAGTCCATTTATATATGGGACAAGTCTCATTCATAATAGCCAATAATGCACTGTATCCCTAATAGAGTATGACTTTTACTTTTCATATATATTAATGAACGTAACATTCCGCTAATAGACGAAGAAAAAAAGTGTCAGAATTCGGTACTATCCCCATACTAATAATTAATATAATTAAAATGTTAATAAATCCCTTACTTAAAAATTGTGTTACAAGTATATACGTACAAAACATTGTTTGATAACTGTATATATTATATATTATTCTATATATTGTATAATATAATGATTACTTATATTATATAATCCTAATACTGATAATATATTATAAATCATAATGAATTATTAATAAATGACAAGTAAATATAATGATTCAATCAAATATAATAAAGGAAAATGTTTAAAATAAATAGCTTTCCATAATTCATATATTATTTATACTACAAAAAATTATAAATTTACTCTTAATAAAATGGTTAATTAAAATATGCGTTTTATCATATTTGGAATCGCAATATTTACACTGTGAAGTTTAAAAAGATGTTTCAACCAAAATATGAAATCTAAAAAAATTGAACTTCTCTGTATTCTGTTCTGATAAAGAATTCAAAAAAGAAAAAAGAAAAAAATACAACATAATTTATTTTATCACGAGTCATCACCAATAAAGGTCATTTATAAATGGCATGATAAATAAATAAACATGATTTAAATGTGAATCGAGCTATAATACTAAATACTTACATCGAATGAAAGATCTTCAATATTTGACCAGAGGAAAGACTGGATTAATTTTTTTGAGCATTTACTATTTATTCTTTCTTCCTAAGAGAAAGAAAAGGAAAATTAATTAGAATTTCAGCATTTCATGGAAGCAAATTTTTTCTTTATTTTTTTTTTTACCTTCTTAGAATTATAAAAGAATATTTTTTTTTCTGTTCCTCTACTTTCTTCATATATTCCTATTCCTTTATCAGAAATGGAAACAGCCACTTGCGTCGATGGATCGTGCTTTTTTCTTCTAAGTTGATACAAATGAACATTGTGAGGTGAATCTGTAAGAGAAGCTTCTCGAATAAATTGGGCTTGAGCATCACATGTTGAAAGACCAAAAAGTTTTTCATGAAAGCTACGAATTCGTTCAACAACATAAGAAATGCCCATCAGTAACAAAATCTGCAACACGAGTTTCTTTACAATAATCTTCTCGCCTTTCAATGTGATAAATTATTTCTTTAATATAATCAATTCAAAAATAAAATTGGAATTAAAATTTAAATACATGTTGAGTATTATTTATATTTATTATATATATATATATTATATATATATATAGAATATATAATTATAATATAATATATATATATTATATATATAAATATATATAAATATTATAAGTATATAGTTATTATTTATAAGCAATTTTCTTAGATAAGTATGGAACAACTATAAAGTACCTTGAACATAAAACGTTCTAAAATGTTGCTATACATGCAATAAATCGTTCCAACAAATTTATAATTAACGTAATAATCAAATTATTTAAAATATATGTTCTTATATATATATTATATTAATATATATATATATAGATAAATCAGTAATAAGTAGTTATAAGGGTATATATATAGTAATATAAATATAGTTATATATATATATATTATATATATATCTTGCGGACAGTTATGAGCATTTCTTTTTAGACCTTTTTGAAAGTTGGTGTGTTAGATTTAGATTGTATAATTTCTGATAAAACATTGAACGTTGCTTGCAATTTAATGTTTTAATAAGTTAGTTTTAGTAGTCTAAAACGTTGTTTGTTTAGGGAATGCAGTATTTAAAAAGAAAATTGTATACTTTTATTCCGCTCTCCTAAAAGTATTTGTTAAAAGCGATTTACAATGTGTTGTCCTGAATCCTCGCTTGTCTTTTAATAAAGTTTATTAGATTTAAGTATATTATTTTACGTTATTTAAGTAAATATAGAGATAGATCCCTTATCTCATTTCATGAAGCTCTCGGTAAGTTTCTCGATTAATGTAAGTATAATTATATAGAATATATATAATGAGGAATATATATCTATATAATATTATATATATTACTATTATAATATATATTATATATATGATATATATGATATATATATGTATAAATATAGTATATATTAATAATTATTATATATTATATTTCATATGGCTTTAAATATATCATAATCTCTATTTATAAGCTTTACACGGTACTTTGAGGCTAACAAAATTTTTGTCCTACTTTGAGCCAAACAAATCCATGGGTCCAGGGTCTTAGTTGTTGGGCTAAAGAAATCCATTAGGTTTTTAAGGTGTACTGTGGGGGCTTAACATGATCCATTAGTTTAGATCCTACTTGTGGTCTTATTAAAAGTTTAGGTATGGATAAATGTATTGGTTAGGTACACACAGATTAATATATTAATATATGTATGTATAATATAGCTATATATATATGTATGATAAGTATTATTATGTATATTGATTATCTGATTTGATTAGGTTTAGAGGTATATTGAGAGGCGTAGTGTGAGTATTTGTAGCGTATGGTGGGTATTGGTTATTGTGGATTGGTAGTATAGGCGTTATTTTAGGTATTCTTATTAGTGTTAGGTGGATTATTAATTGACTATATAGGATTTTTAATATTATAGATATATTTATTATATATATGTGAGTTATATAATATATTATAGTATATAGTAGTATATGTATTATGAATACTAGGAGTATACTTTGTAAATACATACTATTAGAGTATATGATTTGTTACATACTATTATGTATTTAGTAGTTTTTTTGATTCAGGAGTTAAGCATTCAATTTTTTCTTTACCGTTGGTCTGCAAAAGAAATTTACTCTTTCCACTCATGTTTATCAATTATGAAGCAATTTGTATCGTTTATTGGTGAAATGTTATAGTAATATATAGTATATTATATGGGCTGTATTATATATGTATTAGATTATAGTAACAATGATACACTTTCTCGTAGTATAAATATTATATATTTGATATAATTTTATATTAAACTGAGGTACAGTTGGTGATATAGGTAGTATATATAGGTAAGGCTAGTTATATTATATAATAGGTATATTATATACTTATTATATATATTATATAATTATATAGTTTACCATAAAAGTTTAAATTTTTCTTGGCATAATAGTACAGTGTCCGGAAGTAAATGTGTAAGGATCTGGCTCATCAACTCGCGATAAAGAAATTAGAATCTGTCCCATGTTAAGTACGAATTTCACGCGCGCATATATCATAGTATTTTTGATGTATATAGTAAGTTTTATATACGTAAGTATAATATATAGTATATATATATATATAGTATAGATATATATATTATTATATTTAATATTAGCTGCATGGGCCCCCCGAAGGGACTCTATATTCTGCACTTATACTAATAAATTCAAGAATAAACAGCTCCAATAAACATTATTTTCCTGAATTTTCTATGAAAGAGTATAGGTATCGGAATCTTCAAATTTGGCATAATCGGCACCGGTGCTTGGCTAGGTGCGGTGCGAGTTAATAAAACGTACTAATAACAACTAATATTGTGTATCTTATATGTGTTATCCGAAACCGTCTAAGACTCTCGAATATGAAGGTTACAAGTCCGCATAGGGTGTCTAGGACCCTCCGTAGGGGTCCTGACTGTAAAAAATCACAGAGTGCAAAAATGAAGGCCGAAGGATGAAGGAAGAAGGATGAAATAAGAAAGGAAAGAGTTGAGGAAGGTCTGAGTCAGAGGATAGAGTTGACCAGGCGTGCATCCTGGTGCCTGCGCCTCCGGTGGCGTGCCGATTACTAATAGTTTGTTGTAATGATACATGATATGGTTGTCTTAATATGTTATCGGGTCTTGTTCGATTTATTCGAAATGCTGTTCAGAACGCATCAATGAAAAAAAAATAAATTTATTAAATAAATAAAATAAATAAATAAAAATATTTCTTATTCTTTATGTTTATAACTTTACAAAATTTATCGTTTTTACAATTGCCCTAGATCAGTAAGATCAGTTAAATCAAGTACTCCCTTCCTCCCCCTCCTCTAGTGGGTGATGGCATATTTTGATCTATAATGGATTCAAAGTCATTATTTCTTTTCACTTAAAAAATTGTCGCGTTTGTAGCATAACCTTCTACGAAGCATTAAATCAAAGTAAAATAAGTAAATCAAACAGCACATATATCACCCTGCCAGAATAAAATTGATTCCCTTCGATTCTATGATTCAGTTATTCAATTTACTGAATATTTTGCGCTGTTTTACTATCATCTAAAACAGTAAATCAGTAAAGTCGTAAAGCAGTAAATCAGAACTACCCTCCTCCCCCTTTCCGTGATCTATTGATCTAATTGATCTATCTGATCTATTGATCTATTCATCTCAAGTCATATTTTTTGTCTAAAATTGCCGTCGTTTTTACTACACTAAAGCCGTAATCAGTAAATCAGACATCATTCCAGTTGCACTCCTCCTCTGTCCATCCTTGATTCTATTGATGCCTATTAAATTTCAACTTATCTGTGTGAAACCATACTTGATATGTTTATCCTATTTAAAAACGCAGTTAATCATAAATTAAACATCCCTTCCGCGAAACTCCTCTTCTCATCCAGCCCGTGGATCTATTGATTTTAGTGCGATCTATTGATTCAAGTCATATTTTGTAATAACTTTAATTATATAATTCTCATTTATCTGAAGATTCTGTTCTTATTTTGCTTTAAGCATTTTGTTTTACGCTTAGATTGTTTTTATGTCGTTTCTGCACAATCGTTATTAACTCTAAAAGAGATGGTATCTGAGTTTTTGTACGTACCCCTAAAGTCAGTAAATCAGTAATTCAACCATTCCACCCTAACCCGCCATACTCCATCCACGCTAAATGACAATCTATTGATCTTATTTTGATTCAGTCACTTTTGAGTATGTTTGTGATAAACAATAACATAAAAACAAGTTCTTGTATACACCGATCAAACGAAATATTGCTGAGTACCAAAGTTTTCGCGCCATCTATATAAAGCTAACCGTGCAGCATTCACCTGTCAGCTAAGAATAAGATGAGTACAACACAAAACCTAAAGCACACAGCTTAAACACGAATAAACCCTGTTAATATTAACTAAAGTCCACACTAGCACAAGTAAAAGCTAACTAACAAAGCAATACAAAAAACGTAACTCTATGCATACTTTGTCAAGCATATTTCTAACATAGCATGTTAATTCTAGATTAACATTTTATAACTATTTTAACAAATAATTTATTCATAACTTGTCTAATTATCATACTGATCAATAGAATATTAGGCTAACGTAACAAAGTTTTCACATTAATAAAGCTTACATAGCATATCTGAACTAAGATTATAATCCACAACGAATAACCTAACACACCTTAAACTGACCTATTTCAGAGAGTAAATTTTCATTAATGAAATAAAGTAATACTACGCCATAACATACAAAAACGTAACCTATTTCCACTTTATCAACATTATTTCTAACATAGCAATGTTAATTTTACATAAATATGTATTTTTTTAGCAAAAAATTTATTTCAACCCATAATATTGGCTAATTAATCAACTGATTCAGATGAATAACGCCCCTATACGTAAATAATTAGTTTCACATCAATAAAGCTACTAATTAGCATAACCCGAACTAAGAAATAATGTATCAACGACAAACCTATAAACACAACTTATCGCGCACGAATAACTGGTTATACATTAAACAAGTCTTCACACTTATACAGCCATTAAAATAAGTATTAATTAACATTGCCATGCAAAAACTAACCTAATTCATGCACTTTTTCAAAACGATTATCTAGCATATTACGTTAATTTTACATTGATACAGATAATATTTAACAAAAAAACTATCATACCGATGTCTAATTAGCACAGACCACGAATATTATGCCAAACGTTAACAAAGTTTTTTTTACATTAAATAGTAATATTTTATATAAAAAGATTTAAATGCATAACCTTGACTTCTAAGCTTTCATCAATCGCCTTTTCAACAAATAATGCAAACATAAAAAAGTTTTATCCTAAGTTAAACAGAACAAAATAAGTTCTTTGAATATAAAACATTTGAGGAGTACAAAGATGTAAAAATATTTATCCCCTGCTCCCTTAAAAAAGCTGTAAATTCAGTTAATCAAACCCCGTCCTCCCTACCTCCCAACAGCCTATCATGCTCTTCTTGGTGCAGACGGCTGTTTGTTGTTAGGTCACTATTTCGAGTATCATGTACATGGATAAACAAACACAAAATAAGTTCTTTTAGTATCCCTAACCAACGAAATATATGCCAAACGAAACATTGTTTCACATTAATAAAACTAGCATAGCATTACCTAACTAAGAAAATATTACAACGACAAAACCCATCATACCTTACGCGCGAATAAACTACTAAACATTAACAAGTTCATACTTAACAACAGTAAAGTACCTATCACAGCGTACAAAGCGTAACCTATTCATTACTTTTTTTCCAAGCATATCTCTTAACATTACTAATATTAATTTTACATTACAATGTTAATATTTAACAAAAAATTTAGCATAACCCTGTCTAATTTTCATACTGACAACGAATTATAAAGCTAGCGTAAAAGTTTTTTTACATAAACATTAGTAAATTTGAACAGAAATTCGCATCATTAACCATACCTAACATAATTAATATACCCAATGAATACATTGCAAACATAACAAAGTTTTATCCCAAACATATCAATAGAAAAATACAAAGTTTCAAGAAACTATAACATAAAAAACAAGATCTTTGAATAAAATAGATCACAGTAAAGTGAAATTCTCGTGTATTGTTTATTTTAAAATCCGTAAATTCAATAAATCATGTATAATCAAGTCTATCCTCCCCTCTACTCCCCTCCCCACGAACCCTCACCTCTTCCATGATCTATTGATGCTTAATCGATTCAAGTCATATTTGCGAGTATGCATTTCGGATAAACATAACATAAAAATACTATTCTTTATACACTGACCAAATCGAATATTACGCTAAACTAACAAAGTTTTGCCTATCAGTAAAGAAAACATATCATATGACATGATCTTAAGTAATATAACGTTACAACGACAAACCTAACATACCTACGCTTGAATAAACGCTAACAATTACAAAGTTCCATCCTTAACAGCAGTAAAGTAACTTAACATTGCATACAGAACATAACCTTTTCACACTTTTTCAAACGTATCTGTAACATATCATTTGATATTTTTACTAAATATTTAAATTTTAACAAACATTTATCAAAAACCTTTAACGCACTAATTTTATCATGAGGCAGACTAACGAATATAATTGTTAAAGGTAAACAAAGAATTTCACATCAATCAAAGCTAAAGATAGTCAATAAAGTCGAACTAAGAATATAATGTTACAATGCGACAAAACTAACTAATACTTTTCAGGTATGAATAGAATCTTCTCAAAATTCACAAATTCCCACACATATAAAACGGTAAGTACCTAGCAGGACATACAAAACTCAATGGGACCCCTTTTCCGAACATTATCCATCACCAGCCTTAAGGCGGGTAGTTATGCGTAAGCAAAAGCCCTCGAGACAGGACCTTGCGCTGTATCTTCATTCTATCAATATGATATCAGCATCATGAACTATGAAATTACAGCTTACATTCCACTCAAAGTGTCACTGCGTTAAATTATATTCACATCTTTTGAACTATGAATACCATATACATTTGCAAATTTCCTCTCGAGCAAAGCCAATCATTATCCCAGCAAAAACTTACCCTATGCTCATGTTTCTAAACAGGATTTTAGCTGTCATCGTCGTTTATACAAAGTAATATCTACGAAGATATCATTTCTCTAACAAACCATTTTTAAATTCAACATGTCATAGTAATCATTTTAACAAAAATCGTAACAAAATAAAACATTAGACTAACATATCTATACACTTGTACAAGGGTGAACGCAGTACCTCAATAGAACTTAAACATCAGGATCTACGAATAAGACATTACATTTGACGCTATGATTAACTATTTCAACCTAGTCTCTCATCTCATAACAGTAAAACTCAAACTATAGCAGATCTTTCAAGCTATTAACATCGGCAGATATAGAGCAGCACTTACACAAAATTCTTAAAAAAGTGTCCAAAACTTTCAAAGATACCAGCATCTTTGAACTATGAATTGAACTACATCCATCAAAGTATTCATCAACAAAATATAGACATCATTTTGGAGCTATTGAATAACGTAGACATCAGCAAATTCTCACTGTCAAACATAGTAAAATAACCTATCGATCCATGCAGATAAACGAATAAACACTAACATATATTTCCTGAACTAAAAAAATTATAGTACCGCATAATATTATCGGGCGATAACAAATTCAAGCTTGAATAAACTGTACGACATTAATCTAAGGTATATGCAATTCTCAAGCTTTACTATAGAAACACTTCTCTTTTGGGAATAGGGCTGGTTTTTGTGTTGTTTTTTTGGGCAAACAGCGTCACCATGAGGAGAGGGGGCGATTTGGCAGACTTATTGCAAGCACTTACTTGGTTAGATCACTGTCATGGGGATAGGCGTCCCTTGAAGAGGTGTTGAATCCACAAGAAATCGCGGTTTGATCTACCGCCTGAGGGGGTGTAAGCGGGGCATTAAGAGCCCTTCTCTTGAAGGACGCGAGCGGTCCGGATGTGTTAGCGTGTGATTCCATCGCATTGATTCTTTCCTTGCTCTTCTTTCTCTCATCCTCCTGCAATTACTTCTTTCGTGCAGTAATTTATCCTCTGCTTACCATCATTGTCCTAGTTGTAGGGCAGCACCGCCTCTTGGTACGTGCACTGGATCACGTAACGATATCGTCTTATCGACGGAGATTACAGGCATCACGAAATAAGGGCCAAATATTTAGCCCTTTTACGATTATTTCCAATGTGTGTCATTTGGTGGCTCGAGCCACATCATGATATGTGGCGTTCAGCGCCGCGAAACCGGGTTTTGGGCATGTTCGAGAAGGCGGTGTCGTCGGCAGCTCTCATTTGGTCAGCTGTTGATCATAAATTATTGTACTATATGAATATATTTATATATATATATCTAATAGTATTGTAACGGTGAGTAGTTATGTATTAGGTGAGGCGTCACGTATAGTAGTAGGTATAGATTTCTTTTATGTATACGTGTATATATATACTTGAGATTATTGTAGTTTATATTATTTATTATGTTGCAGCCCTAATCATCAAAGTTTTCCGCTATTTCAAATCTTTATATCTTTGGTTATGCTTATATTATATATATATATAATATATATTATATATAATTTGTTTTTCGGAAAAAATATTTTTTTCCAGGATTTTCCGGTTTCCAGTTTTTTCGGTTTTCCCAGTTTTTTCCAATTTTCCAGCGCAACTCCAATCGGTATCCTGTTAGTTGTTGTATAAGTTGTGCTTGTAGAAGTGATGCCCATCTAATATTCAAAACCCATCCAGCACCATAAGGCTTGTCACAATAGGTATGTGTATATAACTTCGTAGTGTCTGACGCCTTTGTTGTATTAGGCTATATTACGTGGAGTTATGAGGAGTGAGAGGGGACGGCGGTTTTAATATAGTATATATATTATATATAATATAATATATATATATATATATATTATATATATTATATATATAATTAATATAATATATTATATTATTATATACTATTATAGTTATAATATTAGTTGATGTCGGTTAAGGATGTTATAATATTGTCATAATATTGAACAATTGATATTAAGATGTTAAAGAAAGAAACATATAATGAGTAAAGGTAAAGAATTAACTGCTTCTCTGGATTGAACCACCGGATGTTTGCGCGTGAGGACAATATGCCTGGGTGCTTATAATTGTTGAGCATCCACCAGGTTGGAGGATGGCTCAATTCATATAGCTACCGGCATATTGTCCTACGCAACCATGCGGTGTTCATCCCAGAGATAGTCAGTAATTTCTTTACTTCTCATTATATGTTCTTTCTTTAACATATATATATATATATAATATATATAATAGTATATATATAATATATATATATATATATATATCTATATATATATATAATATTATATATATATATATAACGTTATAATAATAGTATATATATATTAGTATATTATATATTCACGGTGAAATAGATGACAAATCGCAGTTGATAGCATCCTCCCCAATTTTACATCGACATCCATCAATACGGTCTCATGGGGTCCTGAAATGCCAATTGTAACTAAATCCAATTTCTAAAAAACAGTAAGAGACTGTCGTAGCCAAGCTGTAAAAGCATTAAACAATCTGGAGTCATTACCACAGCCCTTAAAAGTTAGAATGCAAAGGAGTAAGAAAATTAGCAGAATGTGTGGGGTATAAAAGACTCCATGTCCCACTTTTACATTTTAAGTGAAAACAATTGTTGAGAAAATAAATTGTAAATTCACAATTATACAAGAACTTTATTGTTGTGTGACCCTGATCAATAAGATCTCACAAGATCATGGAAGGCTGCTTGGAGGGTAGAGGAGGGACGTGGTTTGATTTAGCTGATTTAGGATCGGTAAAACTTTACACTCTTATACGTTACTGTTTTATTCAAAGAACTTAATTTTTGATGTTAATGTAAGCTTAGCCTATATAAATTGTTTTGCAATTCATTTGTTTGGGGATTATTGATAGTTAGTGTAAGGGTTAATGATTAAATTTTTTTTAATTATTACTATTTTAATGTAAAAAACCTTTGTTACGTTTTAGCATATATTCGTTTGGTCGTATGATAATTAGACAAGGATACTAAAATTTGTTAATATACGCGATATTCCCCATCGGACACATCACAACTGTAATATATTAACCGTTAAATATGCTAGAGACATTGTTTGAAAAAATGTGGAATAGGTTACGTTTGCATGCAATGTGTTTGTAGGGTCGTTAGCTTTAATGTGTTAGTGTGGAATTTTGTTTAATGTTAACATTATAATTCGTGCGTAAGTGTGTGTATGGTTGAGTCATTGTATCATTATTTTCTTAGTTCCGGTAGTTATGCTATGTTAGCTTATTAATGTGAAAATTTTTAATTACGTTTGCGTATATTCATTGGATCGAGCTAATGCGTTTAACAGAAGTTAAAATATTGTTAAGATATGTGGTTTCTTAACGTAAAATTAACATTGCTATGTTAGAGTAATGCTTGACAAAGTCTAATAGGTTACGTTTTTGTAGTTAATGTTTAGTTACTTTACTGTTGTTAATGTGTGGAATGTTGCTAACGTGTTAAACAGTTTAATTCATGGTTATATGTGTGTTTAGGTTGACGTTGTGGATTATATTCTTAGTTCAGATGATACTATGTAAGCTTTATTAATTGACGCGAAAACTTTGTTACGCTAGCCTATATTCGTTATCAGCTAATGATAGATTAGCATCAAAGTTATGATGAATTTCTTTGTTAAATTATTTACATATTAATCTAAAATTAACATTGCTTTATGTAGAGATATGCTTGACAAAGTATGCAATAGGTTACGTTTTTGAAATGCCTATGTTAGTTTGCTTACTTGGTTGTTAAGGTTGGAAACTTTGTAATGTTAGATTTAAATATTCGTGTTTTATAGGTTGTGTTAGGTTTTGTCGTGGTACATTATATTCTTAGTTCTAGGTGGTGCTGGTCTTAGCTTTATTAATGGGAAACTTTGTTACGTCCAGCCATATATTGCGGTTGATGGTTGTATAAAACATTGTTTATGTTAATGTTTTATCTCAGAAGTTGATACTCGAAACGTGAACTTGAAATCCATATAGATCAATAATTGTAATTAGGGGGGGATTGGTATGGCGGTTGCCGGTCGGGAATGGTTTGATTAACTTGATTTACTTGCTTTAGGGTACGTAAAAACTCAAATTTTTTAGTTATTAAACACGTGAAAAGCATTAAAATCTGGTAAGATAAAACAAAATTTTAAATGCAAATTAAAAGAAAAGATAAATAATGTAAATAATGGAGCATTTTAGATTTACAGAAAATATGAGATCAGTATAATCGGGCTTGGATCATGGGAAGGATTAGGGTGATGGTTTGATTTACTGAGTTATTGAGTTAGGGTATTGTAAAAAATGACAATATTTTACTTAAAAATATGCTTGAATCAATATAGAGTCATAGAATACTTTGAGACTTATTAGACGGAGTATTGGACACTGACATTATAAGCTGCCCTGATGGTCCTGACTTACTGATTTTACTTGCTTTAGGGTATGTAGAAAATCGCGAGCAATTTCTTTAGCAAAAATAGACTTTGAATCAATGGATTCAATTAGATCAATATGATCAAGAAGGGGTGAGGAGGGCAGTTTGATTTAACTGATTAACTGATTAACTGCTTTACGGTATGTTAAAGCGACAATTTTAGTAAAAAATAGTACTTGAATCAATATATTAATAGATCTGTAATGCGATGATTACATACTTTTATTATAATTTTTGTTTCCATAGTCAGAATCCCGATTTGCCCCTTTTTACTTTCCCTTCTTTATAGTAAGGTTCCGGTTATCGTATCCTTCACAACATAGTAAGTATGGTTGATATATATATATTATATAGATTATATTATAGTACTAATTATATATATATATATATAGTTATATATATATATATATATATATAATATATAATATATATATTTATGTATATCGGATATAGGCATCTGCTTTAGAATTTGTTATGTCTTCTATTATACAAAATCAAAATTTATTTTTTATTTAAAAAGTTCGTAGCATTGTAAGAAAAGGAAGAAATCATTCTGCTATGCTAATCGTTAAGCTTAACTTTTGTACTGCACGTGATTCTGCGGTTATTGTACAGTCCCCAAACACCTTAATTTATGTAATAGATTATGTAAATTGTAATATAATATTGTATTATTAATGTAAGTGAGAGATGCACAAGCAATAATATATATTATATACTATATATTATATATAGTTATATATATATATTATATATATATATATATATATTATAATATAATATATTATATATTATATATAATCGTTTAGTATTTTATATATATATATAGTTTATATATAATAATATATATATATGCGTATAATATATATATATATGATATATATATAGTATATATATATAATAATATAATATAACTAATATACTATATAACATATAATAATATATATATATATATATATTATATATTTATAACAGTTTTTAATGAAAAATATTTTTAATTTTTTATCTGTAATTGGCAATGAAGTGTGTAAAGCTCTGATTCACGCCTGATTCACGATGCTTGCTGTCTTTTCTCTTCTGATACGTTTAGATTGCTTCGATTTTCTACTATTGAGCAGGCATATAAACCCCCTCCTATACTGTCCTGTGTTGCTTGCACATCTTTTCTTCTAAAATTTAGGTCGTTAATGTATACTTTTTCGTTCTTACCTGATTACACTATTTTGCTAGTGGTTCAAATGGTAGTTAATGTTAAACTCCCAACTTGTCCTATTTTAAGGTCAATGGTAATGTCAATTTTCGAACTCTCCTACCTTTTGCTTTGACGTTACATCGTATAGTTGCTGCCTCTGGGCATTTTGTATTTCTCGTTTCCGTTTTACAACCTACAATGTTAGTTGCTAAGATTTTGCTTGTGCATTTATTATGTTGAATGTATAGTGTTTTCTCATTATTAATTTTTTCGTCTTAAAGCTAAATTATCTTGAAGTGCAATATATTCTTAATTGTAGTTTGTTTAAATGTCTCTTATTTCTTTTGTCACCATCACCTAACCTGGATGGAATGCGTAATATAAATTAATTGTGCTTGCAAATATTTTATGGTGATATTCTTGCTTGTGTATTTATGTTCGTTTCTCGCGCACAGCGGAAGTCTTAACGTCTACATTCTGTCTAGACGTCCAGTTATAGTTTTGTTAATAATATTGTAATAATAGAAAGTCTGATAAATTATTTATATCTATTATTTTATAATTATAAATATATAATCAAATTTATTATATTTTAATATTTTTTCTTTAAATATTTTATTCACATTTTTATATGTTTGCAAAGTGGTCCGCACGATTTCAAACTTACCTATGTTCTAATACGGTAAATTTAATTACTCGTAATATCCTTGACGACAGAAAACAACGTGAACAGGCTGATCTGGTATTTTTAGTTGCACATATTAAATCAAGTTTTTGAATTTTTAATTTTTTATAGAATATTTTTTAATGAAGATAAAGTTTTAATATCTAGGTGTAATGCTCTTTATTAAATATTTTGTTTTGTAGATATCTTATTTATATAATATTTAGGCGCATATAAATATATATATATATATATATATATATTAGTACTATTATATACTATATATAAATATTTAATATATATATATATATCATATATATTATATATATATATATAATATAATAATATATATATATATACTATATATATTATATTATATATATATATAATATTATATATATAATATATATATATATACTATATATATATATATGATAATGATATATATAGATATATTATTAATATATACTATAATATATATATTATATATTATTTTGTATGTATCTGCGATATAGTATATAGATGGTAGTTTTTGTGCATGACAGAGCATTACCAGTATATATATATTTATTTCGCGTATAAATTCCTTATATTAAATATCTAATATATAGTTCAAGAGGTATATAGTGATACTTTAGCTTGACTATATTTCTGTCAACCAATACTACTGCAACGTTTCATATACATTGAATATGTGAAAGTAAGAATTCATATTCGATATACCGATTTATAATTACTAGAGTTGATGTATATAGTTGCTATCAAATTGTTTAAAGAGAGGCAGTACATAAGTTTCTATTTTGTTTTTTATTATTTAAAATTATTTTAATTTATTAGGAGTTGGTCCATTGATTCCACATTTGTGGATCTCCATTTAACTGGATTTCATTCAATGGTTAAATAATTCTTTGAAAAATGATCCATTTGCTTTAATTTTGAGTTTAAATGCCAAAAGCACTGACGAGAATCCTGGGTAATTTATTCAACGGCAAATAAAGCTGTTGCTTCAGATTAGGTTACTGGTCTTCTTTGATTACGAGCCCTGTCGTCAAGTGGTTGGATAATCGGGGAGTCTTTCAGTGCAAGGATTGAGTAGCGTCATCTTCTAATTATAATGATGTATTGAAGTGTTCTGAGCAGGCATGTAGACTATACAATAGGTAGGTCAAAGTTTTTATAAACCTCCCAGACGTAAACACCAGTGTATTTTGATGGCAGATTGTCTATGGGGGCCTGGCCAATGGAATGTAAGTAAGTTCGCAGAGAAAGTAGACAAGGTTGTTGTTTGATACCCTGACATAATATAAAGTTGGTTTGCCTGTCACGGGATACCTTTGTAGCCGGCTGAACAGTATTTGTTGTTAATAATTGTATCGTATTTGTAGTGCATTTACTTGTTTTATTTCACGTAAGTAAAGTAGTACGGAAATGTTATTTTTGCATTCATTGTTTTGAAGTACTATTTTGTCAGTTTGGGATAGCTGTCAAAATTGTACTAAAGCAGTTTTGTAATACTTCAGTGTTTTGTTTAACAGTTAATATATCTGTTAATTTTGTGATCAATTAAGCAATATATTTCATTGTGTTTTGTAGCTCTGTAAGTGAAAGAGCTTACGCGTATTTTGCGTATTTGTATTGTGATTAGCATTCAGCTATCAGTAGGAAATTTGTTTGTTATTTGATAATTATCCCTAATTAAAAAATTACAATATTTTAAATTATGTTTGTGTTTAAAATATATATATTTAAATATATATTATATATAGTAGTATATTATATATAATATATAATAATATATAATATAGATTATATATATTTTATACGTTATATTTTCAATACTAGTATATAATATATATATATATTAATATATATATATATATATATAGTAAAGTACACAATAAAATATACTACTATTTATTAATACGTATTATATAATATATATATTTATAATATTATTAAAGATATCGAAATATATATAATATTATAGTATATAGATATATATATAATAAATATATATACTAATATATACTAATATTATATTCAATATATAATATATGATATTAATAATATAACTTATATATACATTTTTATATAATATTTGAAGGTCGAGTTCAGTAAAGAATAAAATTTACCGAAGAACGCATACGTGAAGGAAAGTATTGATTTCTCCCAGAATTTGTCGTTTTTTTCACTCGCTTGGGCGAATTAACGCGTCCGAGAACAATAATTTTCCTTACTTCATTCGTTGTTTTCGAATTAATATTTTCTTGCATAATATTGAAGTCTATTATATTAGTATGAATTAATATAGGATATATACTTATATTTATAATAGTATATTATTATATTAAGATATACATATATATACTATATATATATATATAATATAATACATTATAATTAAATATTATAGTAGCTATAAATATAAATGATCATCATTTACTATATTAAAGTACTAGTAGCTCTAAAAGCTTATATTATATTAGCTTATATATATATATATATTTAATATAGGTATAGTTTCACAGTTTTGTCAGTATCTTCTGTCGAAACAACATTGATAGAGCTATCAGGTTGGTCAAAAATCTGAAAAGTAGAGAATTTAATTTTTGACTCAGCTGCTCTCTATTTTTAGAAAAAGTGATCATATATTTGTTAACATGAAGCATGTCTGTGCTCCTACTTGTTATATTAAATGCTGGCAATGAAATAAGATCAGCATCACAGACAAGCTTTTTGCTAGATTGCAAAGAATTTGGTCTTCTCTAACAGGCATTAAATTGATGCTTGAAATAGGGAAAACGTTTGACTAGAGAAAGGGAGTGGCTAAAGAGTAGAAGAAATGAAAATTTATGGCAGAGAAAGCGGGACAGGAAACAGAGTGGCTTAAAGAAGAAGACACAGTGTAGTAGATAAACAAGAATGTTCTAGAGACTCTCGCAGACTGACAAAAAGTTCATAATAATGAAATGGATAGTATCAATACCGACTAATGGCAGCAAGCATAGATAAGTAGCAACTCGCAAGCTTGTCCCGAAGCGCTACATTTGGAGAGCGAGGAGAAACTATCGAAGAGTGTATGAATGTGGAAGCTGAGGCGCGCTGAATTGGAAAGCCGACAATGAGCGCAATCTATGCGAAGCCGCAAACTCACAGTTGCCGTAGTTCAGCGAAGCTCCAGACAATATCAGCATTCGCCAAGGCTCAGGAGAGTGGAGCCAAAGACAGCTCTATTGTAGAGAGTGAAGCTGGAGGCCGAAGAGCTCGCGCCCCTCGGAGGCTCACATAAAAGCGACATTAGCAACATCCCAAAGAGATTCCTCCAGCATTCTAAGTATTTCTTCACTGCGAGATAATATCAAAAAAATTAAAAATATACAGAAATACTTTTTTCCGAAAAGATACATTGTGATTATTGTTGGTATAATATTCTGTTGATTTATCGAGAAACAAGCAGAGTGCCAACGATTCTTGCCAAAATGGTAATAACAGACAGTCTAGTAACTTCGTACAAATTCTTCCTCACGCGGAAAGCTCAGTTAAGGTGTATTTTTTTGATTGTATTCATTAATTTCATCTGTCGATATTGAGTTGATAAAAATTACGCAAGAATTATAGAGAGCCGTTGTATTGATTAGTATACTCTCCAATCTCCACTGATAAGATGTGGTGCTGCGGACTGTTTCGATATTGTGCGAATCAAGTATGGCCTGCTAAGATCTGTGGTACTCTCGAATTTATTTATGAGCTCGAATATTCTATAGTTCTGCCTCCTCGATGATGTATAATGTTAGAAGAAATTCGTCTTTTGTAAGGTCTACCTCTCTGTGCCTGAAACCGCGGGTATATGTCGAGATGGGAACATACTCTCATGTGCATATCACAACAGTAACATACATGTGATATACGAATGCGTTAAGACTTTATCTCAATACCGAAGGAGCTGCCACTTACTTAAAGAATAGAAACAGATAAGAGATATCGAAGTGCATTAAATAGTAGTATTCAGAAACTACATTGAAGCCCCATTATCATATGAAACTGTATCTGTCTAGTCACGCACTCGAGGTCAGGTCAATAAACCAAATAGTAATGTAAAAAGTCACGCGCGATGTAACAGCAAACTATATTCTCGAAGCGCCAGAAGAGCAATCATCGGATAATTTCAGCTAAACGAGTTACTTCTCAAAGCGGTAGAACAGCACTTCCCACACACACGTACTCACAGACACAGCGCGACAAACGCTCAGCAATAAAGCATAGTTAACGGTGTTAATGGAAACGACGAGACAACGTGATCGATTCAGTAGCAGCGACCAGATCTGTGGTCCGGTCTGCTATCAAGTGATGATCAAGCAAAGCGGGCCTTGGCCCGAGATTGTAGATGCCCTCCCATACTTCATACTAGTAGTGGCACGAATCTGTGCGACACAATTTGACCGAGATAATAAGGCAGAAAAGAAGACTCTCGGAAAAAGTACAGCATGCAGTCCGGAGGTTTCGAATAAGAGGCGAATAAAAGTCCTGCAATCTTTCTAGAGAGGAAAGAACGATCTATCCTTGAAGATTCAAGTAGTTGTGAGCGACTCTTGAATCGCTACTCACATCACAAATTTTGACCGATAACTTATGGGTATAATGTGGAATGAGGTTGAGGTATCGGGTCTAGAGTATGTTACGGAGACAAGCGGTTTCTGTAATTTTGTTATAGTCTGTGTACGTGAAAAGTATGTTAACCCGAGAAGTGCTACACTGTGACATACGACATACGAACATAGAAGACTATATTAGATCACATACGGCTCGAGCATAGTATTCCGTCACAAACGTCGAGATAAGGATCTACCCCTACTTTCGTGTAGGTAAAAACGACTCGCAGCCGTTACTGCCAGCAGGTCGTGTAAATGAATTCTAATTATAGGAAAACAATCAAGGGGCACTTCTCCCATATCTAGAACCAACTCGCATAGGAAGAGACTAAGTGTCATGGTGGCATCTAACCTTGCTGCAGGAGCGTAGAAACTTCAGAAAGAGTTTATTATTCCCCTAATTGTCGAGCGTGCTCTAGAGATTTCGTCTATTGTTAGAGGCGCAATATCCGAAAAGGAGATCATATGTTCTGAGAGGCGTGAGAAAGGAAAGGCGATAAAGTTGTATGGGATATAATAGTACCTTCTGTCGCGAAGTTCATCATAGATTCATTTGCTCTGACTACGAGGGAATACTTCAAAACCCGCAATACACCCAATATGTTCCACTTATGAAACATACGAATATCCAAGATTTCCACATTGGAACATGCATGGTTGTAGTTGTAGTTATAACAAGTCGCATAAATGTGATATATAACACTGCACAGCCACTGTACAATTAACTGGAAGTTCATTGGAAGTATCAGGCATGTAAATACTAGTGGGTGTGAATTACGATAGTACAGGGTGAAGACGATGAGCAAATTAGAGCATCTTTGAAAACGAGTGTCATATTTGAGTGAAAATGACAAAATGCCCCATGGTGACAGCTCGAAGACACAAAGTGTCGCAGCCCTGACACGACTGATGGAAGGGCATGTTCTAACCGTGGCGAATTGGGGATCATTACCCGATGACCTTATGCGTCTAAAAGTTGCTTAAAAAAGACAAAAAGGAAATTTCTAGTTGCTCTTCAAAAGACAACAGACATCGGGATTGCGACCATAAGAAATTTACGCGTTATTAGGTATATATTGTCGATAGATTATATGCGCATATTAAATATAGAGAGAATTAGATAGTCATGTAGACGGAAAGCACAACCATCGACCGGGGAAAATTGTCAAAAATCGAAATGATATGATACTACGATAGAACATATGAGAAAGTAGAATGTAAGATAAGAGTGGCGATTTATTCACGATGATAAGCTCGACTTCTAATCAAAAGAAAAGTTAGTACGATACTAACGTCTGCACTCTGTCTAGAAGTCCAGGTACCATTTGTCTATAGGTTAAAGGACTTGAATTAATAATTCTGATAACATTTAATATTTATATCTATTTGTATTATCTATTAAATGTAAATAAATATAATACACAATAACAAAATTATATGTTCCTAATTTTTGCTCTACGTTTAAACCTTACTCTCTTGTATCACAATACTTTGTAGACTTAGAAAAGTGGTCCCATATGAATGTATAACTTCCAGATTTCTTATAGTAGAAAATTCAATTGACTGAACAGGCCTGGCCACGCGGATACAGCTGTTCTCGTATTTTGATGTTGCACAAATAAAGTCGACGTTTTTGCAATTGTGTATCTTTTAAGAATATTTTGACATCAAAGAATACCAAGCCTTGTCTATATTCTAAGGTGTAATGCTTATATTTAATATTTGCTCGTCTTGTACGATATCTGTGAGCTGTATTAATAAATATAAATTAGTTGCGCATTGATATAAGTTTTAATGTGCGAGTGATATAATTATGTTAATAAAAATATATATAACACTAATAACACAAAAAATACATAAACTGATCTATAATAATAGTAATAATTAATCAATAATAAACAATAAATAAATATAATATACTCATATGAATAATCAATAACAATAAAAAATATAAAAAAAAAAAAATAACTAAAGTATAAATAAAAATATAATCAATATATAGGCTATATATTTTTCGGGTCCAATACTTTTATTATATAATATAATATCTTATACTATATTAATATCTATATGCGATTTTATTAGTAACGCTAGAGCATATGGTTCGTATGGTGTGCCAGCGAACTATATATGAAATGATAGATTTTGTGCATTACTATAGAACTTTTAAGCTAGCATAATTACTGCTCCTTAGTATTAAAAATATATTTATAGGTTTTATCTATATACAACCTAATGCTAGGTGATATACCAAATAGTTACATATATACTTAGTCAGTTACCTAGTTGAGTGCCTATTACTCTACTATACTTAGTATAGTAATTAATATAGTTTCCAAGGATATGCCGGTATCAATACTTTTATCCATAAAATATTTTGTAGTCACATTCTTTAGTTTAAATTTTACTGAATATCTAACACGTGTTTGATTGATAACTGTTGATAGTAAAATTCATATTTCGAATTGCATTTAAGGTATTTGGCTATTGGGTGTGATATATAGTCTCGCCGAGAACTTTCTAATCACAATTGTCTTAAAGAAAGGCCGTAACCATAAGTTCTTATTCTCTGTGTTTATTATAATTTATTTTTTTATACATTACTTAGAGTGTCCATTGAGTTTCACTTATTGTGATTCCATTTCATTTACACCTTTCATTCATCTGCGTTAATAATTCTTTGGCACGATCCATTGCTTAATTTTTGAGATTATGCCTAGAAGCACTGATCTAAGAATCCTTCGGGTAGTTATGCACGGCAGGGCACTACTGTGTGTTGATACGAGTGGTGGGTCTTACTCGGGTGACAAAAACGAGCCCGGTCGTCACACGTATTGGACGACGAAATCCGGAAGATGATCTCCTGCGCAACTATTTAGCTCACGGCTCATGTATCCAAGGTTATCAATTATTGAACCTAGTTCTAGGGCAGCCGTAAGAATACCACCAGGAACAAGTAGGAGAGGTCATTTTATTAAACTCCAGGACGTAAACACCAGTGTATTTTGATGGCATATTGTCTATGGTCGCCTGGCCAATGGAATGTAAGTTTGTTCGCAGAGAAAGTAGACAAGGTTGTTGTTTGATTCCCCTGACAGATCAAATAGCATCAATTAGATAACGGACGGGTTAGGAGGCAGTGATTTACTGATTTTACTGAGTTACAGCTTATAAGGCGTATGTAAAAAACGTAAAATTTTGTAAGTAGTATATTGTTAAGTTATACTCATCTGGACTCAGACTCCTCTCAACTCTTTCCTTCCTTATTCATCCTTCATTCATTCTCCTCCCTCCTTCGGCCTCTTGTTTGGCACTCTGTGCTTTTTTTTTCGTCGGGACCCCCTCTGTAGAGGGTCATAGACACCCATATACGGACTATGTACCTTCATGTCTTCGAGTTCTTACGGTTTTTGACTAACACATTATTAAGGCGACACCAATTATTGTTCCGTTATACGTATGTTTATTAACTAGGCATCGGATGCGGAGCCAGCACCGGTGCCGATTGCGACACACTCCCACCCCGAGCATAACAACTCTTCTAGAATTCAACTCTGAATCTCTCACCAAAATTCAGCACTTCTACCGACCACTTAGTCGATTTTATTAGGGGTGTGCCCTTCGGGGGCCACGGGACGTAACCTCGTCGTACCCACCATCAAACCCCCCTCCAAATTTACAACCCAGATATGATTAAAGCTTCGGAACCACTTGTAGATATATGTCCGGAACCAGGAGGCTGTACCCGGACGCCGGATGCCCTAAAAAGCGATTCCACTATTCGAAGAGAATTGAAACGTCAGCATAAATTCGTTGATCGGTGTATAATGACCTTGTTTTTCCATTTGTTTATCCCAATATATATATATTATAGTATATATATAGTATTATATATATAGTATTATATAGTATATAGTATATATTAGTATATAAGCTATATAAATATAGCACATAATGGTAGTATATATACATATAATAGGTTGGGCCTTTTTCTCAACTTTGATTTTAAATATATTATACTCACCGGTTTACTTATAAGTAATAAGTATATAGTATATATATAAATATATATATATATATAGGGATAAATAATATTCAAAGTTACCTACCCATCGATATTTGCCCCGGAAGGCCACTTCTAATATCTAATATACTTATTATATATATTTATATATCCCGAAAGACACATGCATGACTCTATACCACTTGCCATATTATTATATATACTATATAGTATATATTAAGTGAATATATTAATATAATATGCCATTATAAACCTAACTTGGTATATATATAGTAGTTATTTCAACTTTTAAGTGTAAAAAAAAATAATATAAATGCAAATATATAATAAAAATATTAATAGTAATATATATAGTGGGTAATAATGCACGGAAGGCACGGTACGACCTCCAAACAATGAATCAAGTAAGTCACGCACAGGTCAGTTCTTCCCCGGTGACAATAGGCTCTCTAATCATCATACTAGGTACGGAAATAGTCGTGCACAAAGTCGGTAACAAGGTCCGGAATAATTATGTTGTGTAGTGTACTCCTTGTGAGTCTCTCTCCTGAGTTTCTCTGGTAGTCGATTCATTGAAGCATAAGACGTCCTTCTCAAAATGAATCCTACGTGTATGGCACGCTTTTTATTCGACATTTACTATAATATCAAATAATAATAAATAATAAATTAAATTAGATTATAATTATAATAAAATAATAGCTTTTCGATTTGTTAATTAATAAGATAATAATTAATAATTTATAGTAATATTAATTAATATAATACATAATTAGATAAGATAATAGTCGAACACCTGTTATCTCTGTTTCCTTTAATCATTGCTGTTTTTAGGACCTAAACGTTTCGCTCTGGATTTAAATCTGTAAAATGGTTGTCGTAGCGAACAATATTTCACTTCCCATCTCTTGTGTTCGACGCGGTACCCCCTAAATCATACAATAACAATGGCGATCTTGAGAAACTCGCACGCGTGGTCTCAGTTTACACTATCTCGCATAGCCCCTTGTATTTATACATACCTTTCTACTACTTTATATGCTTCTCTAACCTGTTTGCGTAAAGACTCCTCTGCTTGTTACTCGACGCTAGATGAATTGATTAACGACATTAGGGATTGAGTATTATTATTATTATTTATTCATTTTATTATTGATTTTTTTTTTATATATTTCAGAATTATTAATTTTTTTATTTGTTATCTCATTTTTAGCATTACCAAAATTATCTCCTTTTATTAAATTATTTTATTTTTTATTAATATTATCGATACATAATTTCTAATATACTTTATATTTATTGTATTATTATTATTAAGTTTAATAAAACAATTATCCTTTTTTGAATTATTATTCACTCGTCTGATTTACCTTTTTAAAAAAAGTAGAGTTTCCAAAAATCTTTAAAATGAACCAAAAACGATATAGGGCACGTATGCTATTTTTTTTTGTTACTCCCAACAGACCCTCATATTCGTGTATTTTTTTAGCGATAATACGGCACCAAAAAAGGAGCCTCTACAATTCATGATTATTCCCAATCGTCTTTAATTAAAAACTTTTTTATTGTGCAATACGAGCAATATAAATATATTATTGAATAATTTATTAGTTTTGTCTTTGTAATTTTAATCCTGCTTTTCTGTCAACATTGTACAGATCTATGATTCCATAAGTGTGATTTTTAATGTCTTATACGTATATTTTTAGATATGTATTTGCTGGTAACAACACGATCTAGTAACATATTTTATCACATATTCAATATTATAATAGTATATAAATATTATTTACTATAATATTACAATATTATATAATATTAATATTTAAACTATTATATTATAATAATATAATATATAAATTATAATATATATATTATAATATATATATATATATATATGTATAAACTATTATATATATCTATATACTTATATAGTTATTACTATATATATATTATAATATAATATATAGTTATATAGATATATATATATATATATATTATATATATATATACTATATATAGTTATATATACTAATTATATATATACTAACTATTAATATATATATATACATTAATAATGTTGTAGTTTATATAATACCGCACTATGGCAGGCCCTAGTAATGAGGGTAGTGTTGAACACCTCCTACCCGCCAGTTAATCCCTTTTACCTTTCCTCATAATTAGAATATGTTCTTTACCTTAAACCCTCATAAACATTATCTATATATATATTTATACTATATCTCAATATATATATATATATATAAATATTATATATATTATTAGGCAGTATAATGTGAAAATATTATAAGTGATCTAATATAGCTAACATATCTATAATTTATAACTTATCTGTATTATACATACGGTAGAGACTCTTACTTATATTATATAGTAACTCAAAGTAATTAATATCCTAGCTATATACATGCACCTCAGTGAAACAAAATATGTACATTAATATATTCGTAGAATTACTCTAATGAATCGTGTGTAATATTACCTTCATAAGTAGGTAGGTATTTTATATTTGTTTAATTTATATTTCATTTATAATTTATATTTAATTTTTTTTTATAACTTTGATTTATATTTTATTTCGTTACTATAAACTGGAAATCATACACAATCGAGCCAGCTTAACTTCTCATTAAGTAAATCGGACGATATATTTTTCTTAATTCATCTACTTTATATATTAAGAGCCACTATAGTAAGTAGCAGATGCATCAGCCTACGACTGAAAAAATAACTCGATAATTAAAATGGAAATATACAGCAATACATATAAATAACAATACTATAATAGTATATTTTAGTAAACAATTAGTAGTTATTTCATAATAATTATTTTAGATTTATTAATATATTATATATTATATATATTCTGCATCCGTGTACCCACCTCTCTAATGTCTAACCCGAACCTTTGCTCTTTCGTCTGAGGAACCCAGATAAGCTAAGAACTATCCTCTATGCTCGTTTAATTATTTTCATTAACGTATTCCTTATAATCTCTAATAATTTCACAGTTCTGATAGAGTGAGACTTAAGTTAGTATATATATAATATAGTAGTGTATTAAGTATGTGCCTAAGTAAACATAAACATTCCTATGTAAACTACTCACTCATTGAGAATTCTGTCAGAATTATCTCCCAACTTCGATGTTCTGTAGCTTAAAATTTCTTTTTCTTCCTTTTATCACAATAAAATGCTTTTTATCGACTCGGGTCGTAAAATATTTTACCTATAACAAGAACTAGATATTTCATGTACCCTCATTATTTTTTATGATTATACTATCTATATATATTTCTCACGAAAGGACTGTATAATATACTTCATCACCCTCAATAATATTCATAATAATTAGAGAGAGGTAGACGATCGTAGATTCAACTCGAGAAGGGTTTCGTGGTACACAACCACTTGAATGTTGGAGTCCTCTCATTGTTTAAGCGGAGCGATGCACTCTCGAACCTCCCTCATTATTCGAGCACACAGCGCGATCTGAGAAGAGACCTAATCAATGAGACGGGCGACACATTGGCTCACGGGTGTTCCCAAATTCCAGAATTTCTTCAAACTGTTGTACCAATGTTGTCATGGTCTCAACACTAGCGTGAATCCGTTACTCCCAGTATATAAAGTCGAGCTCACCGTTGGCTCCTATGCGGGATAAAGCACCACAAGAGCGCTAGGCTGGATACGAGTACTATAATACTAAAACTTATCTGCGACTAACGCTCCACGTGCAACCGCTGCGTTGTGTGTTCACTAGGCACTTGTTGTCTCATAAGACTCAACCTGTGTGTACGTTGCTAGCAATTCTCGAGAACCTCGTTCGTGCAACCTGTTCATGACTCATTGACCTTAGTTTCGAATCGATGCCTCTGCAGCATATGACACTTCACGGTGTTGTGCCAGATAAGTGGGAGCTGTTAAATCGTTGCACTGCATATAAGCGGTTCCTTCTTTCTTTCGACTAATCTTCTCTCCTCAAACATCCTGGTTTGACCGTGCTACTTCTCTGGCCATTTGCTGCTAGTGAGGCACGCACACGTGAGATCTGCACATACATTGAACAGAAAATATACTTTAGTACTAACACTAATACACGTCCGGGTGGTGAATTTTCGGTAATATAAAAGGTTATATGGAAATCGTCATAAAGTGATTAAACGAGCTCAACTCCTTGGGTTTTCCTACTGACAAATTTGTTCTGGCCTTTTGCAGAATAACATCTTAACAAATATCTGATAAATATCCTTTCCTTCCAATCGCATACTTATTCACCTTTGATGGTTCTGGTTTGCTATAACTTCCAATCTGAAAAGTCAATCTCTTTTGGCTCTATTTTTCATCATAAACTCAACCCTGGATGATTTATCTGGCATTCCTTTTAGTCCTCCTATTCTTGACTGCCAGATGTCCATGCCTCATAATTGCCTTGTGATTAAATTTTGATAGGGGCATGGGCTCACCTGAAATCATTATAGCCGTAGATAAGTCAGGGTGGCGCTAATACGGATAGCATTCCTCTCACCTAGTTTTTTAGAACAGAGAGTGCTTCACAAGCTGACTCACCACCCTCGTTCAACTTATTCTTACGATATATGGCTCATTACTGGAAGCATATTTCCTACTTACTAGTGTGTTGGATAGACACGCATATTATGATCCAATCTTTTATTCTTGTAATAAATAAGAAAGCCGTCTCTTAATTATACTTTCATATAAATACTATTGCCCTATAACTCTTACTTGTATTATAAAAGTTTGGGAAAGATAATCTTTTTGAGAAACCTGCTCAAAACCTCTCACTTCATTAATTATTACATCTTGAGAAATCCTCATATATTCCCTATTCTTTTTCGTGCGTTCGTCATAAATCGACCTACACCTCAATATAGACGTTACCTATTATCAAATTTCTCACACGTATTCGTGTTGATAATATGTCTATGGACTGTCCCGCCAATTCAGGACTTACGGGTAAGATAATGCGTAGTGGCGATATATTTGACATTTATATTCTCAAATAACATATTGATCGAGTTATGTCAACGAGCCGTCTCAACTGCTCTCTCATAGCTCCTTCATTTCATTGGGTGTCCCTACCTATTCTTCATTTGAGCTTATACTTTATGTCTAGTATTTCTTTCAAATCGCTCAAATCGGATGTGTTGACTGGGGGCGACTACTCTCTTTTTCATAGTCATAATAGTCGTATGATCCTCAGGGTTACTGTTCTTATGATCTCTACTTTTAATTATCTCAACTTTCAGTTATAATGATCTTACTTCACCTTGCAACCCATTCATAAACTCTATCCCACTTCAGATATTGCTCTGATGACTGCGACCCTATTCATATTACTTCAACTCATTTATCTATTCTGCTCTCTTCTTATTCTTAGACATTGCCTCTCGTCTTAATCTTTCCGATTCGTATCTCTTACGCCAATCTTTGGCGATAGAACTTTTCAGATTATACTATAAGCTCTAGGGTGGAGTTCAGTCTTGCGAATATATTCATTTACTTTAAAATAACATTCAACTTTACTACCTCATAAATCTCCCTCTCTCTAAGACTAATACCTTTCTAAC
>JABUQX010032764.1:0-10000 GCA_015478945.1 Trachelipus rathkii
TCAGATAGGCAAGGATAAATCAGAAAGCTGAAAGATTGAGAGGAAACCTCTTAGATGCAACAAAAGATAGAGCAGATTTGAAATGAGTAGAAGAATGGAAAGTTGAGTCATTGACATAAGAGTAGAAATGTAGAGTTAGGAAAGGTGCAGGTGAGAAGATTGCTGATGAAAAGCAGGAATAAAGTTGGGATGGTACAGAAACCTTGAATAGCACCACAGTTGGCCAGTGCAAAGGAGGAAGAGGACGTCCTTTCATAAATCACTGAAGTGCTGATATGGAGCTATCGGAAAGAAACCAGACAAGCAAAGCAGAGAGAAGCGTGAGGAAACCAAAGTAAAGGGTGCTTTAGAGCAGTGACGTGATCAAAGCCATGTCGCGCCACTGCAGTGCAAGACTCCCCATGTCCCTGGCGTGGCAGAAAATCAAAAATTAGCAGATAGAGTATCACTGCTGACCTCGAGCGTCGAAAGCCAAACTGGTGATCACCAGATTATCTAGGAAATGAGAGTTAAGAAAGTTTTTTCAAAGATTTTAGATAGAATACAATTGAGAGCTATAGGGCAATAATTAGAAGGATCAGAGCTGCTACCTTTCTTCGTGATTAGATTGACATATGCGCGCTTCCAGCACTGTGGAAAAGTATTAATTTTAAAACATAGAGAGTAGAGTTGAACGGACACAGGCACCAGCAAGAAGCACATTCCCTCAAAATACGGGGAGGAATGCCATCCGGGCATCACTAGCCTTTCTGGCTTTCATAGATATCAGGATCTCATGTACACGATCATGTAGTAATCACAGGTAGAGTTATGGGAAACCTGAGAGGAGAAGGAGAAGGAGTAGGAGGAGGGATGCCAGAATCGTCCAGGGTAGAATTAGATGAAAAAAAGGAGGCAGAAGAGATTGGCCTTTTCAGCAGGAGAGTTAGCAACAGAATCGTGAGAGCGAATAAATGGAGGAAAGGCAGATTTACAAAAGTTGCTAGAGATATTTTTGGCAAGAGACCAGAAATTTTTATCAGTAGGAGAACCAAGCAGATTGGCGCACTTTCTTTTAGTGAATGTGCTCTTAGAGTGTCGAATAGTATTGTGAAACGATTCCGAACAGAATGAAAATTAGTACGGAAGATAGGAGAAGAAGAGTTTTTCCATGCCCGATACGTAATGTCTCTCTTCTGAATGGCGAGAGAACAAGCTCTATCGAACAATGGATTTTGGGATAGTTGAAGTAATAATGAACCTGCTCATCCCATTGGTGATTACGACCCCTTCCTTTTCAGCGATGACCGAAGCATCCTCCGCATCAAAGCAGAATTCATTCCAAGAGTAGTTAGCAAAAAAAACAAATCAATGCCCTTAACTAGCCCTATTAAAGTGCCAGAAATTACGCTTAGGGCATAGTAGAGCTGCTGGAGAAAAATTATTATAATTAAGAGCTATAAGATTGTGGTCAGAGTTAAAAATAGAAGGCGACACTGGCAATTTATAATGTAGTTCAACTTTTCAAGCACTGAAACCTTGAGAGAATTTCAAATCAAGGAAGTCTCAAAATCCATGCTGAGAAAATCTAACACAAAAAATTGAAAAAAAATCTAAAAAAAAGAACCTGGCAAGAACACTAGAATTAATTTCAGGGATTAAAATATTCCAAATAAATAAATGTATATCAAGTATTCCAAAAAATACTGTTTCAAAATCGAAGTTGTTTATAGCCAGGTAAAAAATTTGTATATTTTAGATTTTAACGTATGGCGTCAATAAGCAATCTTCACACTTTAATCTTAGACACTTCTTTTGTCTGTTGAATATTAATTAAGCATGGAGTGGAGTGGGACGATAAGTGTAATATTTTGAAGACTCTGCAACTGATACTTATTAGCAATGTATTTATACATCGTGCCATAAAGTTATACGAAGGTACTGGTTATGTGAAAAATCGCCATAGATCTCGTAGGCCACGTTCTATTCTGACGTTTCTGGCTGTCAAGGCTGTATAGGCACTAATTGAGCGAAATCCTCTTCGTAAGCAAAACATTATGTTGCCTGAAATGCAGATTCCTAAAATTCAGAAATTCAGAAAAATTCAGAAAATGCATTTTCTCTGATGCACTGAACATTTACTCACGTATGCCATGAAGACGGGTAAGAGAAAAAAATTGCATAAATACGCGATGTTGGTAAGTACACATGGTCGCCACCGAAAATTCCTACAGATCTAGAAAAAATCTTTACTGTGGAAGAATGTTTTAAGAAAAAACGATAGTGTCTATGTTACGTCATCTAAGGAAACAGCAGAATTCATACCAAGTTCCCAAGGACGTTAGTAGTAGCAGTGTGATCAGGACCATGAGCTAAAAGTGACGTCACAGCCTCGTCTTCCTTTCTAGCACTTCTGGCACGGTATTTTTTCGAGCTAGGTAGCCCGAGTATAGGGTCGATTCCTATATAATCGATGAAGAAGAATCGATTCTCGTGGTTTTTAATGGAATCGGAGCACTTCTAGATGCTTCATAATAATGAAATGAGTCAAAGGAGATTTTACTCCATCAGCGGGATTCGAACACTAGACTCCGCGTCGCTGAGTTAACTGTGACCGGGCGCTCTAATCCAATTAGGCCATCCAATGTTCCCATAAAAGAACGTTTCAAGTCTAGCTAAAGCTCCCGGTCTTCTCCTCCCATAATTGCTGAGTACTCGAAGGCCAGCCCCCATAATACTGAAATGAGTCAAAGGAGATTTTAGTCTCCATCAGCGGAATTCGAACACTGGACTCCAACTTCATGGAATATACCCGAGCTAGGTGTCGATTCCTATGTTTTAATGGATAAGGAATCGATTCCTGATGTTACAATGGAACTGAGCGGTCTTCCAGAAACGATCGTATCCCAATTCCTCTTCTTCAAAAAGACCCATATTTTTTATTCTTCTCAAGCTCAGGGTCGACCAATTATGGAGTGGTTAGTATGTAATGGAGGTCTGCGGTGCGTTTCCGCTAGTTTTTAACTGATTAGAGCAACCGTTTAGGTTTTAGAACGCATCAACAGACGTATTGCGGGGAGCGGCGTACTTCTCGACCAAAATATATCATAACGGGTCTCAAACAGGGGTCTAACGTCCCGAAATGGAGTGCTCGGGGTTACTTTCCTGAACACATCAGTCCCCGCGGCCCTAGCGGGGGGTCCTGTGTTTGGTTCCAAATGAAGCAGCGTTAGACCTAAGAGATTTGCTTTAGCAATGGATTGTTAGAGACATCCTATTCCCTTCAAATTTGGTATCCCATCTTTAGGGGTAAAAATAGTCATATATGCTGTCTCGTGGCACTACGCCCAAGGGGGAGGAGGGGATGCTAGCCCCCAAAACCTTAAAAATGGACCTAAAAAGTTGAAATTTGGTGAGCTTATAGAAGAGAATGAATGAAATAGAGTAGTGAGTTTTAAAATTAAGTCCCAGAGCGCATGAGGTGCCGTTGCCGGTGCCGGTGCTGGTGCCGGAGCTGTTGCCGGAGCCAGACTAAAATTTTGGCTCCAGCCACATATTGGACAAATGAGGTTTCTTTACCTATGTTTTTAATGGTGTAGAACCTTTAAGGGCTCTGTAAATGAGCGAGAACCCCAGAGGAGGTTCCCCTTTCTTTGAATAAGAAGAAAAGCATAAAGAAGACGAAGGAAGATGAGGAAGGAAAAAGAAAAGAAGAAGGAAAAAGAAGAAGCCTCGTATGACGGATCAAATGAGTGATTGCAGGTGTTGATACCGATACCGGTGTGGGGCCGGAGCGGTGCCGAGTTAGTAAACATGTATTATTACCATAATATTGGCATCCTCATATATGTTTTCCATAACGTAGAGCATGAAATAACGTAGTTTCAATATTCTCAAACAGACCTACCGGGTCCTCGCTGAAAAAGGAAGAATTGCACAGAGTGCATAAGAGATTGCAGAATGACGAAATATGATGATGATTCCAGATGAATCAGAAATGGTGAGTTCCCCATTTTAGATGGGACTGAACCCCAAAACGGGGATTTAGAATTGAAAAGGAATACAAGATGGAGGTACTCGAGTTAAAACTTGCACTCGACTTAACTAATGTGGATATATCAAGCCTGTGTACAAATATGTGTGTAAAAAGAGTTATTATACATAGCCTTACATTTTATTTCAAACTGATGCATTTTATTTATAGAAAATACATATTTCATTATTAAAGTTTTTTTGAAAAAACATTTTGTTTTTGAGAAATATAAATATATTTTTTAAAAAACATTTTGTTTTTATGAAAAAAATTGTCAAATTTTTAATAAAAACATGTTTTTTTATGGACCCTAAAGCAGTAAGACAGTAGCACAAACAGTCCCTAGGGGCCCGCACCTCACCCTATCTCAACCCCATGTTTTACTGCTTTACTTCTTTACTATACTGCTTTACTGCTTTACTATACTGCTTTAGTGTTTCAAGTCCTAGCAGATCACAAATTTTCATAAAAATAACTTCGTAATAATAATAATAATAATAATAATAATAATAATAATAATAATAATAATAATAATAATAATAATAATAATAATAATAATAATAATAATAATAATACACACACACACACACACACACACACACACACACACACAATAATAATAATAATAATAATACACACACACATTAATAATAATAATAATAATAATAATAATAAAGATTCTTATTACCTAATAGCAGGATTCGGAGTCGATAAATTAGCTGCATCGGAGGATATGGTGCGTTGGAGTTAGATGCAGGTAACATCCGCATCCGCATCCACGGAGCATCCGCACATTATTAGAGATCCGCATCCGCGCGCTTTGTCCTGCGGATGTTGCGAGGATATTTATTGTCAAGATTTGATAAAGAATTTTATAATAAAAATACTTAAGACGGATGAATCTGAACGCAAACTTTAAATGAGAGACATGGGACTCGACTGAGCTGTGTAATGATGATGACTCATGATCTCACAACATGAAGTTCTATAATACTTGAGTCAAATAGATCACATGAGATTGGGGGATGCCAAAAATCAGCGCTCTCTCACAGCTTCGTCTTCTGCTGTAATACAACCAATCTCAATGGTAAGCTCTAGCATTTTGAACCATCTTCAAATAAATGATGATTTGCTTAAAAGGAATGGAAGATGTAATAAAAACCAGAGCTAGAAAGCTGGGTTCTGTGAAAATAATATTCCTGTACTATTACAGGTAAATTACTTAGATCCCCTGTTATAAAGGCAAGTATTTTTGTAACACAATATTAGAACAAGTTAAATCAATACTTTGTGTTGCAATTGAAGAACTTCAATCCGAACAGTCTATTAATTCGCCACCCATTAAAAGGAAAAAAATCTGCACAACCAACACCTTCCACAAAAATCAATAACAGATCTTCACTGAGAGAATTTCTAAAGCAGTCCAGTAGTGATTAAGAAACACACACATTACCAAAGGATTAGTGCAAATGATTGAAAACTATCACCAAAAAAACGACTAGATACAAAATGATGATACTATCAGTTGGTGGTTACAAAATGTCTTCCCACACTTAAGTAAACTTCCAAGAAAATACTTGGCCTGTCCTCCAACTAGTGTGCTCCAAGTGAGAGAGTATTTAGCAATGATGGGCTAATATATGATGAAAAGAGAAAAAGAAACCCTCAGCAGAAAAGGCAGAAAAATGATGTTTCAGGCACAACCTTCCTATATTTGAATTTCTATACAGTGCAAAAAGCATATAATCCATTGTAAAAATCTCTTTCATTAAGGTCGAAGGTTGGGAAAGAGGTTGGTGGTGTGTAAGTTGAGTCCCCGTCCCGCACCCTGGTAACAATTAACAGATTGTGGCTAAAACTCGAAATACAGATATATATATATATATATATAGATATGTTATTATGCCATATAGTAGCAGTAGCAGCAGCAGTAGCAGCAGCAATATATAAGGTTAAGTATATATATATATATATATATATATATATAGTTATTATAGTATATATATATATATATATATATATATATATATATATATATGACATAAAATGACATCTTACTGCATCACTAGTTGGAGTCAGAGTTCAGTGTTGTGCAGAGCAGAAGTAAACTTAAGCTGATCGAATTGTATAATGTGCTACATTAACATTATGCAAGAATTTTCAGAGTTCGGAATACTCCACTTCCATCTCCTCGTATAACAGTTATAGCTTTTGCAGCAGCAGTAGTAATATTGATAGTAGTAGAAGTAGTAGTGGTAGTAGTAGTAGTAATAGTAGCAAATAGTAGTAGTAGTAGTAGTTGTGTAGAAATACGCAATTATTTTTATTATTGTAATAAATTTACTTCCTTTTATTTTCAATTATATATATTTATATTTCTCACATTACTTCCGTTTTCCAAACCTGAATTTAGACTTATATATATATATATATATATATACATAAGGTTATATATATGTTATATATGTTATATATATATACATATATACATATATATATATATATATAACATATATATGTTATATATATATAAGGTTGGTTAATATTATGCGGTTGTTATTACAGCAGCGTTGAGCAGCAAATAAGATGATATGTAAGGTTGGCATATATATTAAGTTATTATGTTGATGTATATATATAAGTTAAGCATATATACATATATATAATATAATATATATATATACATATACATATGTTATGTTGGAGTAGAGTTATATAAGGCTATGGCTAAGGATATACATATATTATTATTATTTACACAAACTGTAAACACAAGAGACATAGTGCTATACTGTATGTAGTGAGATAGAGAAAAAGGTTACATATATATATATATATATATATGTTATATATATATATATATATATATATATATATATATATATGAAAGATATAAAGTAGTATATATATATATATATAGAAATATATATATATATATATATATATATATATATATAAGTATACAGCACAAAGAGGCAAATGCAGATTCCCAGAGCAGACATAGATTATGAAGAGAGTAGTACGGTTTCATCAGTAGCAGTAGTAGGGATGCAGTAATAGTTAATAGTAAATGCAATACCCAGCAATACTAGAAACTCTATTTGACTTTATTAAATGTAACATCTATGAGTTGTAGCGTTACTGCCTCAGCTTTCCATACTCTCTTTTAATATTTTATTTCCATCGAGACACACATTTTCATATTTTTTATTTTCTTAACTAAACATTAACATATACATTTTTTAATGCTAAACTTCTTCAAACTTCATTCATTTTTATATTTTATCATTTCTTCTTTTGTAAATTTAAACATCACATCATATACGGTCATGTACTTTTGCAAAAAACACAACATGATTTTAAGTTCTTTGTATAAAACACACAAAAATAAAATAAGTTCCTTGCTGTATGAACGTAACATTTTAGGAAGTTAAAAACAAGGTTTTCATTTTCATAATTTAATGAAAAGTGCATTATTTAAATATATAGAATTATATATATATGTATATATGTAAATATATATATATATATATATATATATATATATATATATATATATATAAATATAATAGTATATAGAAAGAGATATATATATATATATATATATATATATATATATATATAATATGTATGGAAGTATATATATATATATATATTATTATTAACTATATCACGTGTTATTTACGTATAGTATTTTTTCTTTAAAAATTACAGTATACAATAAGTTTATTTATATATATATATATATTAAGTTATATATATATATATGCTATAATATAGTTATATATATTATATATATAGTTATATATAGATATTTAGCAGCATATATATATATATATATATATGTTGTTATATATATATATATATACAGTGTATATTATATATGCATATATATATATATATAGATATATGCACGCTATATTAAACTATATTGCATTGATATTCGTATATATATATATATGCATATATATATATATATATATATATATATATATATATATATATATATATATATATATATATATATATGTGTGTGTGTATGCCGTATAAGCATTGAAAGAAGCAAAAAAATCATAAAATATTCTTATATAACTCTCCAGAGCTTTATCTCCCTCTTGAAATAACATAAATAAAACATTCCTGAGATGTATCAACCCATTCTTCTCAGTATAATTCAGGCTCTTATAGATTGTACATTCTCTCATGCCAGAGAAGTTCGTGTCAACATCAGTTGTCGTAGGCACGTTTCTGTACATCATATCATAAGGTAATCCCCATACTTTAGTGTAAATCCTATAGAACAAGCCGTGGGTGAGACGCATTAAGTTGTCAAATATGTCGACATTGTCAAGAAGCATTGATAATTCTTCCTTTAGTTTTATCAATGTTGCAATATTTTCAGGTGAATATAAGGGGAACCCTACTCGCGTACGTATGAACGTGATATCTGAATAGGGCTTCCAGTAATTACGTACATCAATACATCTTTTGCACTATCACTTGATGAGAAAACAACATCTATTTTATTAGTGTTCCTCACCCTCACTTCTAATTTTGGATATTTCATTATGAGTCGATGTATCAGATGTCACATGCTCAGCCTTTATCGATTCTTCCACGGTATCAATGTTTATGAGGAATTCTTCAACGGAAATGAACATTGGTCTATTATGTGCACCTACAGTTGGAGTACAGGCAATGTATCGGCCACTATTCAGTTTACGAATAAATATAAAAGATATTTCGTTAGGAATGGCAAAGGTCCTCCTAAAGATATCACCAACAAGCTTAGTTATATGAAGAGATGCCATGGTGTATGCTCAGCTGGAAATGTCTTACTGAAGAAACTTGTATATAATCAGCTCAATATATATATATATATATATATATATATATATATATATATATATATATATATATATATGTATATATATATATGGTTATTATATATATATATATAAAGTATATATATATATTTATATAGAGCAGTATATAAATATATAAAGATATATATATATATTAATATAGTTAGTAAATATATATATATATATATATATATGTATATATATATATATATATGTTATATATATATATATGAGCATATAAGTTAATATATATATATAGTAAAGTATATAGATAAAAGTTATATATATAAACACATAAATATAAGTATATATATATATATATATATATATATATATATATATAATATTCTCAGCCAATCATAAGAAAAAACAAGATTATAACATATTCTTTTTTATCAGCTCAAAAAAAGTCCATATAATATACTTCGACAGCAACACTAAATATGTTTTTTACAGAAGGATTAGGCATATACAAACTAAACTAATAATATATATGTATACAAAGGAGATCTATATTCATAAATTGATAATGTGGAAACGATCCCCACACACACACACACACACACACACACACACACACACACACACAGAATAATAATAATAATAATAATAATAATAATAATAATAATAATAATAATAATAATAATATAATAATAATAATAATAATTTGCATCCTACAGTTTTTGGAAGACATTTAACTGAAAGGTTTACCTCAGTGTGGTTTGATATATATATATATCAGTTAGGGTAAGTATATATATATATATATAAGGTTATTATATATATACATATTATATATATATATATAAAGTGTATATATAAAGTGTATATATATATATATATATATATATATATATATATATATATATATATATATATATATATATATATAATTTGCCAAACAAAATTAAAAGCATTCAATAATACTGATAATAATAATATTAATAATAAGGATAATAATACACACACACAATAATAATAATAATAATAATATAATAGGTTATATATATATATATATATATATATATAGTTATTAAGTATATATATTATTGGTGCTATTAGTTATATATATATATATATATATATATATATATATATATTTATATATATATCACTGTTCCTA
>JABUQX010032764.1:15000-23277 GCA_015478945.1 Trachelipus rathkii
TGTGTTATTGTTGTGTATATATATATATATATATATTATATGATATATATATATATAAAGAAGTTATTATACATATATTATTATTATTATTATTATATATATATACAAAGAACATGTATATGATATATATATATATATACATATAGATATAGATATAAAGAAGAAGAATATATATATATGTTATATTATGTGATATATATTATAAAAGATAAAAAGATAAGAGCATATATATATATATATATATATGTTGGTTGGTTATTATGTTATATATAAGTTATTATATATATATATATATGTTATTATATATATATATAATAAGGGATATACATACATATACATATTACATATACAAGTGTACTGTAGGTGTCCCGATTTTTTCGTTCAGAAAATATGGTAACCTTAAATTTATAAGACACCAGCTGACTTACACTGATTTTCATGAAACTTATAAGAAATGTTGTAAAATGAATGATCTGTAGTGAACGAAAGTTTTAAAAATAAATTTGAAAATGAGCCTGAAAAGTGGTCTACAAAGCCTCATACTTCATGACTAATACTGCCAGATGCTTCAATTTGTTAAAAATTATATGCTTATATATACTTTTGTTACAAAAATATATACAGATAAATTTTTTATATTTCCAGCACTCACGTGTCGTAGGGGGCACGAGTGAAAAGCTCAAACTATGCATTCATTTACCGCGTTCCATGTGCCATGCATTCATTTAGCATCTAAAGTTGCTATAAATGCTATACATTTATTAATGCTCTAACAATTTTTTAATATTTTTTCTTATTTTTTTAAATTCAAAAATGACCCATTCTTCCTATAACACAACAGGTCTCTCTCTCTCTCTCTCTCTCTCTCTCTTCTTCCTTCCGCAGCCATATATATATATATATATATATATATATAGAGTATATATATATATATATATATATATAAGGTTAAGTATATATATATATGTTAAGTTATGTGTGTGTGTGTGTGTGTGCAGGTGTGTGTATAATTGTGTGTGTGTTTGTGCGTGTGAGTGATAATAAATTTGTAACACTAAAGGGTTACATCAGAATATCGCCGTTATTATTTAGAAATCCTTGTAGGAATAAATAGGGTCTCTTGTATTATGAATTGCTCATGAACCTTCGAATTTTCAATAAACCGTGTGTGGTTCCGGGATATTTAAATCTGCGTGTTAAAGCAATAAGAGATAGGATGCACAAAGTCCGTGATGGAGATTCAAGTGGTAGTGATCTCTCAATACACACAGAAAAATACGTGTGCTGCTGCCGTAATAGTTATCAACAAATGTTAGTTGTAATAGGTTTAGAACATCGTGCATGAAGGTCGAAATCACATATAAAGCGAAAGTTTCTATAAAATACTATTAATAGTTAGTTACGATGAACAGTTATGATTTATAACAGAAATGATTTATAACTCTGTAACACATCCGTTTATTTACAGCCCATACATAAGTATTATTTCGGTATAGTATGAAATCCTTTCCTGTAGTACCTTCTGATTTATGTAGTACATTTTTCATCGTATATGCATGTATACATTATTATACGTGGTGCGCGAAATGTCTGCTCTTATTCCATACGCAAAGTTCAGTCCGTCTGATCCACCCTTGTCATGTTGCCAATGTGATATTTTCGGAGTCACTATCGGATAAGCGTGAGTGATTCGACTTAAGAGGTAATTAATTGATGCTATCGGTGTTGTGCACCACTGTAGACACACGATTCTTCAGCTTCTCGAGTAAGGTCCGGTGATCTCGTGAGGCCACTTTATCAGGGACCCCATGTTCTATCCACCTACCTGGTTTGTGTGTTACGCGTTTAGATGATGCTGCACAGCCCTTGCTGTATGTGCTGGGCATCCTTCATGCTGGTTAATACAAATTTTGACGTGTCTGTAATGGTACGTCACGAGGAAGGTCCGACAAAGTAGTGTCCAGAAATTCTTGATTTCATTCGCTATCTAGGTTTCTATGGTAAATGTCCGGCCCGATCAGTATATTATCTAGCAGTTCACACTACATTTATGGAGTAAACTACCTGGTGTCGCGTGCTGTAGGTGATATGCGGTGTTTTCCTCGGTCCAGTACCGATAATTCCACCCATTAATCGTGCCAATATTAGTAAACCTGGCCTCATCCGTCCACAAAAACGGAGCTGCCCGTCAAATTTATTGTCAAACATGGAACGCATTTGTTTGGTCTACGAACTACAACCAACGTCTGGGATCGCCGAGATGCAGACCGTGCACAATGTGTGCCCTGTAATGAAAAATGTTGTACATATGTAGAATGCACCGTACCGTTCCTGCCTTAAGTAGGTTGTTGGGTGTTCTGTGGTATACAATAGAAAGTCAAACTCCATGTCAAGGGTACGGGTGGAGGTTGACTTGGGTGGCGAGATGGTGAGTTGGTCGAACCTTATTTTTGAAAACCTGTGTACAATCTTTACATTATAGTGGAATGCAGTTCCAAACGATCTGGATATCTCCGTCTATGCCCCCGTAGCTCTGTGGGCATTCTTGCCTTCAAGAATAAACGCCTTCACCATATCCGTCGTTCCTTGCGTCGTACGCTGCGGGATGAAAGCTGCAACAGAAATATAGCACGATACATCCAGGTAATGGTTTATTACGCGATGTTCATATCTCTATTCCGCTGTGACTGTTGTACGATTATACTGAAATACCGATCCCCAACAGAGGTAAGTGTGTGTCCTATTAACTTCGAAATTCATAATTTAGTTGGCTGACAATAATAGCAAATGTAATATTAAATATTACACATAAATGTGATATGCCCTTCATGAAGGATTTATATGGGTTTCTACCCCATTCAGCCTTTTCTGAACGTATTACAACTAACTATTGGTAGTAACTATTCCCCGCTGACACATATGCTGCAAATATCTTCCCACGAGGATTGCCAGCAAACAACGTTTTTGATCTGGATGACGGTCTCAATGAAAACTACATAATTTCTGCCATAAAATGCAATTTCAGCATCGAAACTACACGGTTTTATTGAAAATTCGGAGGTTCATGAGAAATTCGCATACTGTGCATACACGATAACCTATAATGATTAGCAAAAATAACCCTCCGATTTAATTAAAGATCTTTTATTCCAATTAAATTTAATAATAATAATTTGCCATCATTAAGGAAATAATTCCCTGTTGCATACAGAGCAGGCATATATATATGGAGAAAGAAAATATAATTATAATTTCTGAAAGATATGAGGTAAAAGAGCATATATATATATATATATATATATATATATATATATATATATGCATATGTTATATATATATAGATATATAAATTAATTCAAAAGAGAGCAGCAATGGTGGAAAGACAACATAATTCTATTTGCCTTATAGTAATATTATAACTTTATTGAAATTCCATTTATCAGTATTGTTTTTCCACATATATGAAAATGTATCGATGTATCGATGTACCGGCGATACAGTACCAATACCGAGTACCGGTATCGCCCAAACGCTTTCACAAAGTACCGAGTACCGGTATCGCCCAAGCTATTTTTCGAAGTACCGATGTACCGATATCGCCCAACCAAATGTCATGTACAATACTCATCGTATATATATATATATATATATATATATATATATATATATATATATATATATATATATATATATATATCATAATATATATATATATATATATATATATATATATATATATATATATATATATATATATATATATATATATATATATATATATACGAAATATATGATGTTTTTAAAATATTGAAGGGCACTAAATTTTATAAATGAACATTTGAAATTACACCTGCTCCAATGAAATTGTTCGGGTCTGCAACAAGCGTTTTCTTATAAAAATTTTCACCTGCTGAATTCTAAAATCACCTTCCGCCAGAAATGTGCCTGGATTTGTTTGTTGCTTTTGGCTGATACAGTGATATATAATTTTTAGAGCCTACACAGGTTCATTCAGCATTTGATCTAAATATTTTCTGAAAATCAAGATCAGAAAAGAAGAAAGTTAAAGCAGTAAAGGAGTAAAGCAAGCTTCTGGGATTATGCCAGAAGCTTGCTACTAAAGAATTTTCTTAAAATTTAACTTTAATCCTTTTCTGAACTTAGAAATTTTTTGAACTTAGAAATTTTTTCAGAAAATATTTAGATCAAATACTAGATATTTACTAATCCTACATTTGTAATATGGAGGAAATTTTGTTTTTGAGAGTTGTCACACTTCAACTCGACATAACAGAACGTCCCCGTATGTTTGTAGAAGTTATAAAACATAATAACTGTTGATGTGACTGTGAGGTTCATATTGTTTATGCTTTATTTTATTCACAGAATGTTTTCTTTTTTTGGCGTTTGAAAATTTTGTTTTTATGATAATCTAAATTTGAAAATGTATAAATTTAGTGAATAATTTTTGCTACATATGTGGTGAAATAACATTTTCGTCACAGAAACGAAATCTGACGCCTCTTTTGAAGAATGCCAATCAGCATTTACTTTTGGTATGAAGGTTGAGGACCAGGAAAAATCATGTGCTCCACATATATGTTATGTTGCAACTTTTGTTCAATTATTCTACGAGAATGACTGAAAAAGAAGCTAGTACCAAATGGTCGACAGGTCAAACAGTCGGCATTTTGTGAAAAAAAATCTGGTTATTTAGAGTTTCTCTAACGAATCCAATAAAACTTAACTTAACCTAACTTAATCTAACCAAACTTAATCTATCCTAACGCCTGCGGAGGGCTGAACGGGAAATTTTTTTGATGTCGTGTCGACCATTTGGCCTGTCGACCATTTTCTCTGTCGACAATTTAGGCTAGTCCCCCTGAAAAATTTAAAAACGATGTATGTATTTTGCTGTGCCTATGGTTTGGGAGGGTGGGGAACTAGCCCAAATGGTCGACAGGGAAAATTAACAATGATATTGTACTAGCTGCTGATTATGTTGATCCTATCTGCTGGGTAAGCTTAACAGAAGATCAACAACGAAAGGTTAAATCTGCACTTTGCAACGTGTACATTTGTATTAAAGGGTTGCAAGAAGTTCAAGGAGAAAAGGATACATCTGGATATATTGTAAGTGATGAAACTACAGCTAGCCCCATTACAACCTCCTCAAGTCATTCTTCAGAAAGCTCAGAAGATGAGTATGTAAAGCTTAGTCAAAAGCATCGACGGGTTCAAGAAAAGGGTCAAAGTCCTTCCTCATCCTTGTACACAATATTCCATAACTTTAAACAAAATTTCTTTGCTGCACTGAAAGAAGTTGAAAAAAATTGATATATACTTCGAAGTTAATGAGAAGAAGAATCGAAAAGTATCCAAACATTGTACAAGAAGCTGTAATTGTTGATACTGCTCTAACTCCGACGCAAGCTAGCGTTGAGCGACTTTTTTCTGCTCTTCGACTTGTAAAATCAAACCTAAGAGGAAAAATGAAGGAGGACCTAGCAGATGCTATTCTTATTTTAAGAGCTAATTCATTCAAAGGAAGTAGTACTGTACTGTATCCAAAATTTTAACATCGATCCAGTAGCGGTACAGTACTACTAAAGGAGTAGATGACACTAGATGTAGTTCTGTAACTAAGATATCGTAACAGTTTATATATATATAATATATATAATACCCTATATATTATATATATATATATATATATATATATATATATATATATATATATTATAATATATATATTATATATATAATATATAATATATATATATAAGTGTCTTGGCAGAAAATTCTCTCGAAGCTTTGTGGTGGATGAACGAACTTAGTTTCATGCAGTTAGTAAAAAAATAGTATTCGGGGTAGGGTTGTTGACGCTTGGGAGGAAAATTCGTATCGAGGGCTGTTTTTGGACTGTTTCAAAAGTCGATAATATAGGCATTGCAGGTGCTCAGGTTCAGGTTACAGACTGCTTGAGCCTCGCTGGGAATGGGTGGAAGATTTCTACTGGAATAGAGTTGTGTCGGTGGGAGGTGGGTTGGCACGCGGAGGGGGGGGTGGGCTGCTGCAATTGTAACATAGGATTGCCTTGTTCTTGTAGGATATTTGTCTTTGAGCTTGTGTATGACATCTCTCCTGCTCAATATTTGTATGATACATAATTCCAAAAATTCCTGCTCAAACAGGTAAAACGGGCATTTTAGGGAAGATGCACTGTGAGGTCCTCCACAGTTTTTGCAGTGTGGTGTGTTTTCAAAGGAAGTGGGAAGTTCTTCTCCACAGACCGGGCATATGTCATGCGGTCTCCTATAGTACTTTTGGGGATGACCAAACCGCTGGCATTTAAAGCAAAGTCTGTGTCTGGAAATAAACGTACGAACACTATAGCTTGTAAACCCTATTTTCAACTTTGAAGGTGGAAAAGGAGTGTTAAAGGTCAGTACTAAACAAGGATTTGGGGTGTCAGAAGAGTCCTGACGTGGGAGATATCTGCAAACGTTTGTAACAGGAAATCTTTTGTACAGAATATTTCTTAAGATAACAGCAATATCTTCGGTTTTCTGTTCTAAAGAATAAATAGTACCTTTGGAAGTGTTTTTTATTTCATCAAAAGTTGAAATAAGACCGATTCTTAAGAGAGACGTTAAGGATGACAAATGTAACTTTGATTCTGGGTAGTAGCCTGAACGAGAAGGGGACCCAATTCTCATTAAGGTGACTAGGGGGGGGGGTCATCAACTGATAAAGCTTTTTCAAGTGCATCGCTAAGAATGATGGTTCTTTGCTAAGTAAGAGCTTTGCAGGTAGGAGTAATATATCGGGAATGATATGTCAGCTGGCATTACAGAGAGGGAGCTAGCATATGGGTATACATAATGAGATAGACTAGGACGAGAGCACCTTTTCGAAGGTTGTTCCAATCGTTTGGGCACCTGGGATGTCGAGGACGTGCCAGGTGACGAATTACTAAAGGTATGCAGAAGCCTCCCAGGTGATGTGGAAAGAATTATAGTATTAAGAAGAACACAGTAATCACGAACCCTGCATCCTCGAGGGAATAACCTATGGAAGACCTTGGTCAACCTGTGGTACGCGATCTTTTACGATGGCATTGCAACAAAATTGTGCCTCTGCGGCCACGAATTTTATCACCATCGAAAGAGAAGCATTTTCATAAAAATAACTACAAAGCATTTAAAATTTTAGAGCAAGTATAACAGTAAAACAGATGAAACAAAGTAAATGTTCATAAGAAAGTGGTAGTCCTCATGCGTGCCAGAGGAGAAGTCACAGTTCCAGAGACTCATAGGCTGTGGATGTGGCTCGGAAGGATCCCCCAGAGAGCTCAACTCGCAGTGTCTTTGCCAGTATCCGCCAGGATACGTATATAGGCCGTAGCAAGCTGGTATTGCACGAGACTTGCAGAGCTACAGTACAAGTGATTCGGTAGCTCTCAGAAGCGCGGGAGAGCCATGAGATTATGACCAGCGCACAAAGTGGACAGGACAGCTCAGCCCACTGAAAGCTCATAAAAGATCTAAAAGTCGTATACGGGTTAAGCAATAATGATGAGTTCAGGCAGTGCATACCCGCGATTGACATGATTGGCGGATAACGGACGAATCAGACGTGGAGAGTGATATATAAAGTAGATAGGAACCTGTTTTATTTAATTTTAAAAGAGAGGGATCCATGTATTTTTAGTTGTGGCTAGGACGCGTGCAAGAGTTTTATAGCAAGCAGGACCCAAGAACTGGAAAATTTTGATGATGTACGACACATACAAATGGCAAAACGTAAGAATTTTCTGACGGTTTGCAAACTTCATTTTCGGCGTGTTTTTCCTTTGTCTGTAGTCATTTCTTTGTATAATTTTTTCATTCTTGGTTGAAAGGAACGCCTATAAATTATGTGACAGTTTTCGATTTCACATCCAGCAGTTTTTTCGCAAATGATTTCAAAACTTAAAATATTACAAAGAAGGGTCTATTAAACAAAATAATTAATGAGTGAAATAAAATTTTTGACCCTAGATCCAGCAATGGTCGAAATTCAAACCAAACTTATTTTTTGGATTTTTGAAAATAGAAAAAATGGCTTATGAATTTTTTTCCTGGAAATTTTAGGCGATCAGGATGAAATTTTTCAGTACATATTTAATTGGAGGAAATAACTGTTTTGAATATGCATTAGTTTGGGAATTTGTTCGGATACAAATTTTCAAAAAGTATTTTTTTGCAAATTTAAAAGAAAATTTATTTTTTTTGA
>JABUQX010032765.1:27500-52622 GCA_015478945.1 Trachelipus rathkii
GGGAGACTTTCTGTAAGTAGAGATAAAGAAGGAACCATTGTTAAGAGAAATTAAAATGTCAAAAAAAAGTAAAGAATCATTTTGCATATATTTCATAGGTTTGTTAATTATTAAGGTAGTCTAAGAACAAAAGGTCTTAAAATATAATAAAATAGTCATCAACATGGCATCTATAAAAAGTGGTTTATGGGAAGGGTTCAAGATTTGCTCAAGCAGTACCCCATTTTAGGCCCCACCTAAAATGAACATAAAATCCTTAATTTTTAGCTAATTTTGATTGGAAAAATTCCAAACCGCAGCTTTTTCTGACGTATGAAACGTCGTTTTTCAGTGTTTTTCTGTGTTTTTAGTCATTGTTTTGGTATTTACATTTTTTGAAAACCTATGTTTTTGGCATTTGGCGAAATTTCTCCTACAATTTTTTTTTCAAATGACTTTAAACTTGAACTATAGAAGGATTGGACTATTATCTAAATTATTTAGGAACGGAATTTTGATATTTGACCCCATGTCTGAGCAATGGTCGATTTTCAAAAACCTACTTTTTTGAGTTTTCAAATTGAAAATTTGCGATATTTTTTTCTGTCTATCCGATCTGTATGAAATCTTTAGGACATTTGTAGTCGGAGAAAATGCACAGTTTTTATTCAAATAAGTTTTTTTTTGTATACGCAGTAGTTCTGAATTTATAAAGATGTATCTCGCACGATTCTATAAGCCCTGAAAATTTGATATTGGAAGGATGAGTAAAAAAAAATATCTCAATATTTCACATTTTCAAAAAAATTTGTTTTCCGAAAAAGTGAAATATTGAGACCTTTTTTTACTGCAAGTCCTATCAATATCAAATTTTCAGAACTAATATAGTCGGGCGAAATACTTGTCTGAAATAATTTTTTGAATACTACCAATTTTTTTTTTTTTAAATTTCCAAAAGATAATTTGTGAAAATTTATTCCAAAAAAAATTTATAACCTAAGGCATATGCAAAAAATTAATCTAAATAAAAAGTGTGTATCCTCCGACCACAAATGTCCTGAAAATTTCACAGATCGGACAAAAAAAAAATCGCATTTTTCAATTTGTAAACCCCCAAAAAGTAGGTTTTGAAAATCGACCATTGCTCAGATATGGGGATAAATATCAAAATTAGGTTCCTTTATAATTTCGATAATATATTTGTATAGTTTAAGTTTGAAGTCATGTCGAAAAAAATTGTAGGAATAGTATCGACAAATGTCAAAAAGACAGCTTTTCAAAAAATGAAAATACCAAAACAATGACTACAAAACACAGAAAAATACTGAAAAACGACGTTTTACACGTCAGAAAAAGCTGCGGTGTGCATTTTTCCGATCAAAATTAGCTGTAAACAAAGAATTTTTTTTGTCTATTTTTAGGTAGGGGTTAATTGGGGTACTGCTGGAGGAAACATTGCAAACAAGATTGTAAAATGTTTGGGAATATTGCCTATATCTGATTGGCCATTTTTTTTACAGCTATCACCACCACTTATGGGCAGAGTCCTGTTCAAGGAGAGGTGTAGAACACAATATAAGTGCAATCACCTAACGAAAATTTCGCAGACGAGCAGACGCAGGCATTAAAGAGAAGGAGATTAAATTCAGCTTAAAACAAAAGATGGAAGAGAATTCCATCGAACAGAGGTAGCTAGAAATGAGAAAGCAAGTCTGAAATTGCTAATATCAACGCAAAATTCGTGCTGACACTGCGCCAATTGTGCTACGAGGGTGTCGTAAAGGTGGTGTTACACGAGAAGTCAGTTTATTCGAGCGCTTGCCGCTGTGGAATGAATAGAAAAGAGACAAAACTCTATCATCGCGTTGCAAAGATAGAGGGTCAAGTGAATTGGAAGGTACAGAACAGCCCTTTGGTCTTTGACTATACCTTATCTAAAAGCCGAGTGAATCCTTAACTTCCACCAGCTATGAGAGAGTACTCCATACAAAGGCCTATGAGACTATTGTGGTGTTAGAGTAACTGTGAAGAAGAAAAAAGTCTCACAATCTATTCCTCATTTAGCCAATATATGTCGACGTACAGTCTGACTCAGGAATATCGAAGAGCTCACCACTGGGACCTAAATTTGCGGACTTCTATATATCCATTCTGGAAAGCAATATCCTTAGTTAAAGAAAAAACTGTATTTTACATAAGAGTTGTCGATAATGCTCTTACTATCTTTAAGGACGTAGATAATATTCATCAATTCATCAAAAAAATTAAGGAGTTGTCATGCTTGAAATTTACTTATGAATAATACTATTAGCTTTTTTACATATCAATATCAATTTTAATTTTGATGTCTTATTATCTACATTATCATTATCAAGCGCACTGCCAAAGGTCTATATATAAAGTATGGTTCCTGCTCACCGACAATTTACAAGGAATCTGTCGTGAAAACCAGGGCTACGAAGCTGGTAAATTTTCTGGTGGCTCCAACTCTGACTCCATCCTTTTAAAATTAATCGATTGTACTTCCGGCTCATATTCCATCATTTTAAAATCGCTCTTCTCCGGCTTCAACTTCAACTGTTGGATATCATATTATTTCCATTCACATATGATATCATTAATTCTCTTCGAGAATACGTTATAAAATTTTTAATATTATAAAAAATGACTTGTTGTTAGTGACACCTTTACATTGATTAACAATTTAAAATTTAGAAAAATTTTTCATTGAAATTCCTCTTAGAACTATTTGAGCAAATGTAATATAATTTTATCCAAAACTGTTGTCTCTTAAGAATAAAACTGCTTCAAACAAATCCTCCCTTAATTACCGACCCTTAGATTTGATTTTATTCATTTTAAATTCGAAAACAAGCTTTCAACAACCACTTGACTCTGAGGTAAAGCTGCAGCTGCGTAAGTAGAATCTGCCAAAATTTTAGGATAATAGGGTATTTTCTTCAGTAACTGCTAAGATTCGTGTTTGATAGTGTTATTCCTTTTAAGTCCTAGCTCACAAAGAACATTCCTATATTTTAACAGTAGATCATCAGTTCTGAGAAAGATTCTGAGTTATGGATCAACAAAGATGGTCAAAAAATATTTTGTTTTTAGTTTTTAGTTCCCTTTTTTTCCATCCTTCACGGAATTATGTAATTTCTTACAATCTCTCCTTTAATTTATATACATTAATTATATACTTCCATTCTCTATATAATTTTCCAGCAGTCAAGTACTCTGCTTGATTATTCTTTTTTGTAAGGTAAGGATATTTTAATAATTCTCCAGAGGGTTTCAATCTGCACACCTTGACTGTTCGAGAGATAAACTTCAAGTGTACCACACTTTTCCACCTTCATACTTTAAAACTTTAGTTAATTTTAGTACATGCGCTATCTTTCCTATTTGTGTAGATTTGTTTATAAGATTTCCTCCAAGAGTATTGCATAGTGTGAACTCTTTACCTCATTCATGAAATCAAAATTAACGTCATTGGAAAACAATTTTTTTTATACTTTATTGTTTTTGTTCTGAAAATAAACTAGTACTTCTTCGTTTTTTGAAATTCAATAAAATCTGTAATCACATTGACGAGTTCCTCAAGTTCTTGCTCATTTTCCTTACTTAATTTTTCAAACATACTGATCATGTTTGCCAAGCTATAGTTAACTATGCTAATTACTTGCCTTTTATTGATTTCGAAGTATTTGAAAATTCGGAAAGTTGCGATTTTGTATATCTTTCTATGAATGTTTTAGTAATATCATTTTTATCTTCGTACACATATTTAATATTAATGGCAAAATAATTTACCTCCGCCCTTGTAAAAGCATCCATTTAAGCACTTTTAATTTTTCTCTTTTGGTTATTCATATGCTTCTTCTAGAAATATTTAGCGACTGTTTTACTTGCATAAAGAATTTCCAGTTATTAAGTCATTTTTCCACAGTCTTATAAATCCTTCTCTTTGCAAAAAATTAAAAAAAAAGAACATTAACTGTAACCACCATTTACAATCGGATGTTTTCTGAATGTTTCACTTGACAGATAAAAACGAGTATAATATATATATATATATATATATATAATATATATTATATATATATATATATATATATATATATATATATATATATATATATATAGTATATAATAATATATATAGTATATAATACTATAATATATATATATAGGGGAGTGTGGAAAGAACACTTCGTAAAAAATCTGCACAATATTAATAGTAATGAATGAGGTGTTAGTGAATGTATGTGGTTTTGATGGTGCAAGAAGAATAGATTTTGGATGAGTTATTAGGTAAAGAGGATGGTAATGGGTAGGGTGGAGAAAGTTAAGAATGGTAATTCTGCAAGTATAGATGGAAATTACTCATAAATGATCAGAAGCGGAGGCGATGATGGTGAGATTGTATTTGAAGTTGTGTAATAAAGCGTTATGGGAGGGTATATTCCAACGGATTGGGAGAGCGATAGTACTGGTATAATCTAAATGCTAATTAAGAACTTGGAAAGAAATTTAGGTGATAACTTTTTCCAAATTCTTATCCTCCTATCTGCTGGTATTTGGTCGAAAGAGTGCGTCAGTGACTGAGGGACTGATGAGTGAAGAACAAGGTGCGCGTTTAGGAGTGATAGAGGATGTGTGTGGATCAAATCTGTACATGTGAAACAAAATGATTGAGAAAATGAGGAGAAGAAGAATAAATTATATTTAGGTTTTATGGATTTACAACAGGCGTATGATAGATTAATACGGAAGCTTTATGGCAGGTATTAGGGATAATGAGGTTGGTGGTAGGCTTCTGAATGGAATCAATGGAAGTATGTAGATAGTGAATATTGCGTCACAATAATTGGTGTTATTGGTTATGTGTATAGGATTAATAGTGGAGTGAGACAGGGTTGTGTTATGTCTCCTGGTTTTTCAATTGTATATGGATTGGGGTTATGAAAGAATTTCGAGGGTGGGGATGGCAGAAATGGTTTAGAATGATGGAGAATATGGAGATGAGTGGAGGGTTGCCCTACCTATTATATGCGGATGATTTGGTTCTGTGCGGCGAATCTGAAGAGAGTTTGAGAGGATTGGTAGAGAGATTTGGCAGGGTGTGTAAAAGGAGGGGTTTGAAAGTAAACGTAGATAAGAGTAAGGTTATTGGTTGTGAAGTGAGGACAGTCCTCAGTGTGAATTTATGTTAGATTGGTGAGCGGCTGGAGCAAGTGTCTGAGTGTAAATATTTAGGGTATGGGTTGGATGAGAAGGGAACGGACGATGCAGAGTGTAGTAGGAAATTGTGAAGGCAGGAAGGTGGCTGGTGCAATTAAATCGTTGGTGAATGTAAAGGGACTAAGTCTTGAGTGCGCTAGGGTCTTACATGAGGGTATGTTGTTACCTGTGTTATTATATGGTAGTGAGACTATGGTCTGAATAAGAAATATAGATCTAAGTTCAATGTGTTCAGATGGAACAATCTTAGGCATGCTAGTGTTGAGAAGATTAATAAAATAGGAATGAAACGTTTAGAGAGTTGTTGTGAGTGTGAACGAAAGGGTTAAATGAGAGAATAAATGAAAGTTGTTGAGATGGTTTGTGGAAAGATGAATGATAGTCGGTTGGTTAAGCGGATGTATAGTGAGAGTGTGTTGGGAACCGACCGGCTGGGAGACCCAAGAGAAAGTGGATTGAGTCGGTGAAACGAATGTCTGAAGAAGAAATGTGAGTTTGCAGAGGCAGAGAATAAAGGTGCATGAGAGGAGAGAATGGCGGGGTTTGTATGGGGGCATGGTTGTTGCCCACCTGGGCCAAGGATGAACCCTTACACTGACAATTTACCATAGTGAGGGTTCGTCGGGGTCCGTGAAGCTCTTAGGTGGATTTTCTGTCTGTGACGAGCTTATAATTAATGGTACAGAGGGGCGGTAAGGCTGGGCTTTCAACATTTGTCATACTCTCCTACTTCTTTTCTTTCCGATGACTGTAGCGCTCCTTATCCAATCTTGGGAAAAATAAGTAGGCTGAAGGAAAGAAAGAATAATACATAGTATGATATTATAAACTATATATAATATATATATACGAATACAGGATTTCCATATTACCTAATACCTACGCAGTACTTTATATATATATAGTTATAAATATATATATATAATATATATATATATATTGTATAAATAATATATATACGTATATATATATTACTATATATATATATATATATATATATATATATATATACTATATATTATATTATTATATATATATTTAATATATATATTATATATGTATATATATATAATATATCTATTATATATATATATATATATTACTATATAATATATCAAGCATCATGTCATCAGTTCATCACCCAGCTTCTCTTCCCCAAACTGGGGGTAATTCATCACATGCCCAACTGCGAAACAGAAAATTTTAATAGAAGGAATATGACCAAGTCAACAAAGAAAGCCCAGACTTTATGCCCTTAAGTGAGAACCGTCGCAGTCAGAAATATCCACACTATGGCTTACGGGACTGTGACGGATTCTAGGTACGGCATCTCGGTCAAGTAGGCCCATACCTATAGGTACTCCCTCACAAAACCCCGCCATTCACTCCTTATTATGCCCACCTTTTTTCTCGCCTCTGGCAAACTCACACCCAACCTATTATATATATATTATATTATGATATATATATATATATATATAGTAATAACTACTATATATATATATTACTATAATATATATATATATATATATATAATATATATATAATATATATATATAAAATATATATATATGAATTACTCTAGTATTTGGGCGAAACGATTTTTATGAGAAAGAGGCGAGAGTTTTGTAAAACATCTTTATTCATTACACTATATCGACATTTCGAGAAAAATCCATTCTCTTTTTCATGATCTAAAATAGCTAATTTGTGTGAATTAATATAATTACCATCAAATTCACAAATCTCTTCCTCTTACTAGAAATAGTAATTCCAACTCCTAGATAAAGCCATAGATAATTTCACGAAAAGGTAGCAGAAAAAGCATCCAACCTTTACCTAATAAACGGCCACAGAAAACACTAAAACCCCTCATTAACACATGAAATCTGTAACTTGATAAAACAAAAGAAAAATAAAAAATTCGACATCAAAAAATTTATACTCCAAATCTAGACAGCACAAATTACCTAAAACACAGAAATCTCCAATCTCATCTCTACCCATAAAACAGAAAAATTCAAAAACACACAGTTTGCAATATGGAAAGCCTGAAGAAAAAAAAATGACCAGTAATAAAACGTCAACATAACTTCCAAAGCAATTCTACACCCATAAAATAACTAAAAAAATTCCATCCATTCCCAAAGCAGCACTGCAATGTCCTTGCACAACACTATTCCAATATCTCCAACAAACCTACCCACGCAAATAATTGAAAAATAATACACAAACTCTAAAACACGCAATTAGAAATCCAACTTGACCCTCCATTTCCTACAAAAGAAATAACTATAATTATCAAAACCTTTAAAAAAAAACAGCTTCTGGCCCGGAGAACATCTCTACCTTCACGCAAAACTCTCTGGACCTACCGCTATATCACATATTGCAATTATCTTCAACAAACTCTGGTCTTTTAAATATATCCCACCCCACTGAAAAAAAAATGAAATTATCATATCCAAATTAAAATCCAGAAAATATCCCAACCTCACATCTTCATACCGACCCATATCCCTCCCATATTCCTTGTGCAAACTAATTGAGAATATCATACTCATCAAAATTCCAGACAATTTTTACTTCCCAAATCACCAAGATGGCTTTAGCAAATCCCTTTCTACCTCAACAGCCCTAACAAATATCACAAAACATCGTAAATGTGTTAAGTATAACACAATCCCACAGAACAATACTCTTGGCTATTGACATTAGTAAAGCCTTCGACCCAGTACCTAGACAATACTCATTCAAAATATTCAAAATTCATCTTCCATAACAAGTACAAAAAAGGGGTATGTAGTTTTATATCTGAATGCACTGCTCAAGTATCCAGCAAACATCAAATCTCTAAAACTGTAAAACTATGAAATAGAGTCCTCCAGGTAGCCATCCTATCTCCATCCTTGTTTAACCTCTTTACAGCTGATATCCCTACATCAAACTCCCAATTCAAAAACTAATAACCTATGCAGATGACATAACCATAACCATATAAGACCTCTCAGTATCCATTGCCTTAAATCTCTCTCAGATTTACCTAAATCACCTAGAAGCTTGGTTATCGTCAAACAAAATGTCAGCCTCTGCCGAGAAATCATCCATAACCTTGATCGCCACAGAAAGACACCAATCATCCCCTCACATTTAAATTACAAAAATACAAAATTAAATTAATATACCTGAAGGAAACATCCACTTTTACATCTATTTCCCCAACAAGCCCTAACTGTCCCTTATATATGTTCAAATTATATACCTGCCACATGCCGATTATTATTTAATTACTTTAAATTATTTAAACACTAAAAACTTTTATAAAACACCAAAACTATTCAGAAGAATAGAAAGAAATTGTAAAAAATTATAAGATTTTTTCATTAGATATCTATTGAGTTAAATGCCCATAGTTCATGTCGCAAATAATAATTAAAACTTAATCCGGTTCTATAATATATTATTGATATTATTCTTGTTCGTTTCACTTTTGTATATTTATTTCCTGTTCCGTAAAAATGTTTTCACATTTTTAATTACAAATAAAGAATCTTGAAAAAACAATTTATAAAGCTAAATCTTGCAACACCTCCAAATTCAGAAAAAACAACAAAATATACTTTATTTGACAACCAATTTTGGTAAATCCTTTGCTAAAGATATCGAAATAATTTTTTTTTATCCACTTTTGATGAGAATTTTGATTTCATTTTAAATATTCATATCTAATATATATATAAATATATATAATAAAAAAATATATATATAATATATATAAATATTATAATATATATATATATATATATATATATAATATATATATAATCTATAAACATATATATAATATATATAATAATATACTATATATAATAATATCATCCCCAGTAAAGTCATTTGTTCAACTTTAAATTGAATTGAAGACATTCTTGCTTATCCTCTTATCAGCAATTTCCACAACTGTAAATTTACCTTGTAAAATCATACTCGATTCCATAAGACACACAATTATTAGTCGAACTATTACAACCACGTTGCAACCTATATCCAGAACTTCATATGGGACCCACATTCCAGTTTCTCAACAATTCTCCTGGCTTACATAACGGCACATAAGCTATAACAATCGCAGAAAGATAAACCCGATAATCTTTACTTTTTCTTTATTAAGCTTATCATATTTGCTACTGAAATAAAAATCCAAATATATCAAATCTCTACTTGCAAAAATATAGCAATCATTTAAATATAATAGATAATAAAATTAACATTAAGGTTTACGCCTTCACCAATCACGAATATATAATAAAAAAAAAAAATATATATATATATAAACTAATAATATATATATAATATATATATATAATATAATAAAAAAATATATATAATATATATAATATATATATAAAAATATATATATATATATATAATATATATATAATATAATAACCTATAATAGTAAATAATCTTTGCTAAAAAAAATATACTATATATATATATATAATAATATATATATATAATAAAATATATAATATATAATATATATAATATATATATTAAATATTATAATATATATATAATATATTATAAATATATAATATATATATAACATCGGCTAGGCCATATCCCCACTATACTAAATTAGTATATAAGAAAAGTAAAAAGCTATACACGGAGTTTCTTCGCTCGAGCAAGTCTACTGTTTTTTAAAAATCCTCAGGGTTGATTCTCAGATCCTCAATGCTTACATCATACAAGCATAATTTCTTCACATTCTATTTCGTGACTACGTGTATCGGCATAGTTAACTGATACTAATTTTAACCGAGGCTATCTACTATAATCACAAGAAAAAACAAGCTTTGTTAACTCGCAATACCCCACGTTCCGGTCCAATATCGACAGGCTCATCTCTTAAATATTTCCTCGTACATGGAATTATATAAAAAAGAATCATGCCACTAGTACACCTCCCATTAACACAAATCTTCACAAAATTCTAACTAAAATCCCTTCAATGGTAATGACTTAAACGTCTGAAACGACTAGCAAAATCAAATCAATTTATTTCGGTACCTCTCAATTCTCATTACACATCGCCAGTATATTTTTCATCCCTTTAAAATGCATTTTTCTTTCCTCATCAGCAATCAGGCGCACTGCAGATGAAACTTCCCCATTATTTCACACCGAACTTTTTGAACACTATGACTCTCCACACGATTCAGATTTGCAAGGCAATTTGTTCCAGTAATAGCGAAACATGTTCATACTAAATCCTTCCTGGCAAAACACGCTAAGATAAGGAGGAGAAGGGCACTAAGGATTTCAATTCATACATAACAGGGGACAACAAAACTTTTCATTTCTATTCCACAAGATCCCCTCAAGAATGCCTAAGCTCTGAGACAGCATCACTATCTGTATAATAGATAAACCCCATCCTCACTTCATCATTCTGAATCTTGAATTATCATTGATCAATGATTAATATCATGCAAAATATCTTTTTGGCGACTTGGTCACAACATTTAATGTCTTTCAAAATATAAAAAAAACTTTTGACTCTAATATCCTGCAAGCTGCTCAAGACAATAGCCAGTTAACGTATATAAGAACTTTGTGCCTCTCTGAAACCTTACCCTCAACTTTTCCATCTATATTAAAGCCACCATCAAATTCAAAAAAAATGTTCATAATTAAATCAATCATCAGCTGCTCAAATATTGTGGCAAGCAAGTTAAATGCTTTTAATTGACAAGAACGTTTCTACGGGATTTTTTTCCTCCACTACTCTAAACATGTTTTCAAGTTTTTTCAATGAAGCCCTAATTTTAAATGTAAAGTTCACCCATCCTCTGCTAATTCACCTACACTGATCTTTACACCGTGTTTAAAGGGCAAGAACCAATTTTGGGCCTATTGCGCCATTTTCACCCCACCTAAAAATGACATAAAATTCGGATTCGATTTTTACTATATAAACACCAAAATAGCTTTTTTGGCCCATCTAAAAACATTCATTCCGGTTTTTCTGCGTAGTCATTCTTCAAATTTCAATTTTCAATTTGCAATTCATTTAAAATTTCGTATCAACTCCAGAATTTTTCCGCAAGGACTTCAAAACTTTAAATATGCATAGATAGGTCCATAATCTAAAATAGTACAGAAGACTTTCATTTTGAGTATGCTCAGCGTTGTCTAATTTCAAAACCCCCTTTTTTCAATTTATAATGAAAATTGCGATATTTTTTTTAACTCAAGAATAAAATTAAGAGATGGGTTGCAAATTTATGTGTATAACATTAGTTTTTTGATTCCTTAACAATATCAAAAAAAATATTTTCGAAAATTTTAAAAAATTTCTTTTGAGGATACACAAAAATTATCTATAACAAAAATGCATCTACCCATTACATATGCCCTAAAATTCATCCACTCGCCCAAACAGAAAAAATTATCGCAATTTTTTTTTTTTTTTACACTTACCGATTACCATAAATCCTCGCGTCCCTAGGCATCAGATCTAATTGCGACGATGCACTAATTAATTACAAGGCGAAAGGAGCTTCATTTGATGGACTTTGTCATAATTCTCCTACTGCTTGCTTTCCGATCATTAACGCACCACTCCCAACCTTGATAGAAAAAGATGATGAAGAAGATAAAAATATAAATATATAAAAAATAAATAATACTAAATAAAATATAAATAAATAATATATAGTAATTAATAAAGATGTAAATATTAAAAACGGTAATATGTTTATGATACTTAAATATAATTATAAATAGATATGCATATATATTTTTTTGTTAAATAACTAAAATAAATAATAATATTTTTTTTACGCATCCTTTGTTTTGTTCTGGTTGTCCGCACTTTACCCGTTTCCCAATTTTTCTCGGGAAAATTTAATGGAAAAACACCTCTTGCCAGCTGTCATTGTAAAGAACACTTATAAAAAGCTACCGCTGCCAAGACGGCATATTCTATTATTAATTTAAAACGATAAATATTAATATATAATATAATATCTATAGTAAATATATATATAATATATAAGTATATAATATATATACTAATATAGATATATATAGCTATAATAAATATATATATATAGAATATATAATAAAAAAAAACAACTGAAACCACTAATAAATAATATAAATAGACACTCCTTACTAATAGGACCCGTTCCGAAAGCAAACAAAAAAACAAAAACTAAGCCATGTTTATGACAAAGAAAGGCAGAACCTCAAGTCTTAACATAATGGAAGATGTAAATTTAGTGAAACATATAAACATAACTTAGTTTATCAATTGTATTGAATATGATGAAAAATTATTAATGTTCATATCCCGGGGCACTAACGTCCGTGGCAAACCCCCCCCCAGTATCCTAAAGAAACCTGCACATTTCCCACATTCCCCCACATTGTCTTACAATTTTTTGTTGCGTAAGCCTTTATTATATTATATTCTATTATCTATAAATAAATCACTTAAATATCCAAAAAAATTAAAAAAATAAATAAAAAATCAAAAATTAGGTTCGTAGCAAAAAATCAGGAACAAAATCATGAAAAAATCAATGATTTCCGTGTCCATCCTGTCCAACCCTCTTTTGGGAACATTAATGAGAAATAAGAAAAAATATCACAACAATTCTCACTCATCCTTATCTAGACGGTCATTACTACCTAATCTCGATGAACCGCTACAATAATATATATATAGATAGTATATATAATATATATATAATATAAATATAATATATATATAAATATATATATTAACATTCCATAATATATATATATATATATATAATATATATATAATAAATAATTAATATATATATACATAATATATATATATATATATAAATATAAAATAATATATAAATTATATAGAATATTAATATAATAAATATAAATATATACATAAGATATATGTAAATATATATGTAATGAGATAAGAATAGATAATTCGAAAGCAGCTATAAGTATGAATGGGACACATTAAAATCATTACCTACACGACTTCAAAAATACTCTCGCAACCAACTTTCACTTTTAAACTCTATACCACTCACTTATCCAACAATCCATACATCCGATACATTCAATGTGGAAAACAAACGAAAAATTCAAAAAATATAAATACATAGCAAAGATATGTTTTTCTATCCTATATATATATATATATGATAAATATATATATAATATATATATAATATAATAATAAATAATATTAATAAAACTAATATAAATAATATAATATAAAATATATATAATATAATATATATATAATAAATACACAAGAAATATTACCAAATCAATAAATTAAATTTATTGAATAAAATCCATTAAACAATATGCATCATATATTATCGGCTATCACAGGTATCAATTTCTCATAACCTCAATTTTCAATTAAAACCGGTTATTTCTGCGAAATGCATTCTATGCAAAAATATTTCATAACCTTCATCAAATCCAAAAACTTTTCCGCATCCTCGGAAATATCAGCATATCACTAATATAACACCAATAGTTAGTGTAACGTTCAAAAACGAATGGGTAGTAACCCATATAAATCCTCCATTAGAGAATATCACATATGTTAAATAATATACATTGCTACTTTTCACCAACTAAAGATAATTCAATTAATAGACACCTACTACTTTGACGATCAATAAACGAACAACATGTCAGTTGACACTACGAATGAAAATCGTGTTCTTAGGCACAGCCTAATTGAACATCCATAACACTATGCCTATAATATGTATACACCAGAACGACGATATGATGAGCTTATTCTTTGAAACAAAGTCCCACAGAAACGATGCTAAGACGAGATTATCCAGATTTCGGTTTAACCGCATTCCACTATATTACACATACAACATTTCAAGAATAAGGTTTTCACCAACTCACCATCTCCCACCAAGTCAACTTCCACCCACCTACAGAGTACTCATTGATACCACAACACCCAACAACCTACTACCAACAGAAACCACTGGTATCACATATACAAACATTTTTCATTACACTGTCACCTTACATTCAAGTTCATTTTGTACTTCTCACAAATTGTTTTGCAGCACACACAACAAACGATATATGACCTTCTACGCGCGAAATTGGTAACGAGAAAGCCCATAAGAATATACCCAAATGTAGCACAGAATATATCCTACACCAGAAACACCGCGCATACACCTACAGCAGCCACACACATATATCTACCAGGTAATTACTCCAAAATATAATAACTCAATAACCTATAACTCCATAGCAACACGAGCATATTCAATATTTAACACATAGCAGAATACACAATCTCGATATGAATATCTATATTAGAGATCACAAAAACAGCGTAATATCTATCTATCTGACACTTATCTGCGCGAGAAGCAGTCCATATACTATGAAACACCGGTGCATAATAATTTTGCGTATATAAATACCACTATAATAAAGTAGTAAGTATCCCAGCAATACAGCAAGCTTAGCAAAACACTATTCTAAACAAACAACACACCCTATAGTAGGTATTATAGAACATGGACCACATACATCTCTACACATATGGTATCCAATCCAAGTACACTTAAAATCACATTCTTAACGTAATGTATTTTTAAACTAGAGGTTTATAAATCCAAAAAACGACAACACGAAATCAATATTATCGCTACGGTACACAACAACCTATATATTATCCTATCTTCATTTAAATTAAATCTCTCCCACTACAAATTATTGCTCATCTCGACACACTGACGAATATAATCACACCCCCAAAAAATAATACATATTAGGCAACAACAAGTATATAGATCAGACACATAACTATGCTATAATATGAATAGAGCTATAACATTCGCGCAACCCCTATATATATAATATAAATATATTATAAACATAAAAACAAAAATATACACCATACACCCTTAAGTTTATTAAGTATAAAATTAGCAGATACTATACTAAAATATATATATATATATAAATGATACAGGTTATTTGATCTTACTAAAATAAAGAGTCAAATAAGGAAAGAGAAACACCAAAAGGCATTAAATAGGACAGTATAATAACAATGAATCAAATCCTAAGCGCTAGTCGCTAATATCGAACAAATGAATATCACAATCAACCACAACTGAGCACACGCGCAGATAGTCAGTCCTCACCGCATTACACATATGTTACATAATACCTATTACATACACATACGTAAGTAACATAATGCAGACACACTAATGTACCTAATATATGAAAACTACCATTAATCTATAAGACCTACAATGAACCCTAATAAATAAATTGCCATAAAATATTCAAAAGTCCTTAGCTAAATACACATCACTATATATAGTATTATTTGGAATTCCAGTATTAACTTTAAATCGGCAAATCAGAAACCCTAAGTTCCGACATAATATAGGTTTCAAAAAATGACAGCATACAAAATAAATGCTTATAATTAACAATGAAATGTAAAAGTTAGGAAACTGGAAAATAAATACTATTTTACACACACAACAACTTTAGCATGTTTATTTGATAGAAGTCAAATTTATATATACTATATAAATATAATCTACTTTTAAATTATTAATGAATGAAAACTTCTTCATATTAAGAAGAATATTTATATATTATGGATAAATAAATAAAATACATATTACATCGATTAAATATATAAGAAATATAAGATAGAGATAATATGATTAAATGATAAATATAACACTAATACATTATATATATTTACAACAATATTAGAAGAAGAAAATATATAAATATAATATAAATAAATAAAAAAAAAAATATATTGAAAAACTAAAAAGATAAAACTATAAAATATACAAGTAATTAAAAATCAAAATAAAACTAGTAATGGTAAAAATAGTTATTAAAACTAACAAGAAAAATAACAAAAAAAAACACCTTTCAGAAGTGCTTCAGCGCCACAAGAAAGTTACAAATAGAGTTAACCAAGGAGAAATACGGCTAATACATATGTTAAGGAAACCTGAAAATCACTCTTTACGTGACACGAAAAAAACTGTATATAGAAAGAGAAATCATCAAAATACTGAACAAAAACATTACACACGCGACAGAAGGAAAATACATTCTTTGGCACAATAGTATTCATAATGAATTTCAGATATTATTAACATAGAAATTAAAAAAACAGATTAAAAAAAAAAATAGAGTTTAAGATAATTAGTAGTAAATATGATATAAAAGAGCTCTATTAAAGATCCTTTATTGATAAGATTACTCGTAAAAATAAATACTTTCTATTAAATATTATGCTATTTTTTTTTTAACTACCAAGAGAGAAAGAAATTATTACACATCACCAGATGGCAGATCTATGAAACTCCACAGCCTCTTCAGATGGAACTACAGCCAGAGACCAGTACACAATACACCCTCGTTCCTGCAGATGTATCTTGACCTTAAACCACAGGCTCCTTGTATTTGAAGTAAAGCGTATAAGGGTGGGTAGGATTCACATCCGCCCCCTTCCCCTACACGGTATGCGAACAAACGTCCAACACCCCTCCGTCCCCCATTTACACTGTCACTGAAGCACAAAAACACTTCGTACAATATAGCCAGAAGAGAATTAAAAATACCTATTATCAAATAAAAAATATTAAGAATATATAAATATTAAATGCGAGTAATAGATACGTAATAATGCGGTATATAGCGTAATACGATAAGGACGTATATGTAGGTATAAAACAACAACTAGAGTTGAGAAAGAGGCTAAAATCTAATACATTTGAGTAAATACAAAGGAAAAAATAAAGTATGAAGATAAAAAAAATATTGATATATATATTAAATTTACCATTCATATATATATAAGTAAAATAATAAAGAAGTAGATGCATAGTATATATAAGAAAATATGTATATTATATATACTATGTCTCCCTGCTCCTAAAAACAAAAGAAAGAAACAACCCATACTTATTTTTAGTGCACTATTTTACTAATTGTAATTATATAAGGTGTTTTTTTTACATTTGTCTATGTAACATTTTACAAGTGATTCCAAAAATGTATGCACTTTTCGCTGTAGCTAGTCACTGGTAAGTTCTGGATTAATGAATAATCATTTTTTGTTATCAGTTCTCCGAAATAAAATTTTGCCAGGGAATTCTTCCGTATTAACAAGAGAGTGTATTCTCTAAAATTCACTCTATGATTCACGCATATTGTAGTTTTGAAAGATATGGATCGATGATAGTTGTAGTTTTAAACAAATATCACCTATATAATAATATAATAATATTATATATATATATATAGTAATATATCTTATATAATATAATGGTATAATACGATAGAAGCCAAGTATATAAATAAGATACTAATAAAGTAGTAAATATATAATCAATAAGTAAAATATAATGATAAACTAAAAAAATTATATGTATTTGGCTAAAACATTTTTTACGTCCAATTCACGGGGAAAAGTAATTCATGTTCGAGAAATCAGAACCGCTTCTTTGGTCGCATTAGTTACACACTTTAAATAACCCTCTCCCTCTTATTCCAAGATAAGATGCACCAGATCAGTTATGCGAAGGAAATATTTAAAATAATCGGGGGAGTTTCCTTCCCCCATTAATTTCTGTCGCTTTAGTGTTTCCAATTTCGAAGAAAAAAGGAGGGGGGTGAATAGCTTTAATATTCACAATTATAAGACTCATGTCCAAACTAATTGCTTTATGACTTATTTGCGAAAAGAATATTATTCTCAAACTTGAACTCTATACGTAAATATAACTTTGCTCATATAATAATAAATTTTAATGTAAGAACCACGAGGTTAATAACAAAAGAAAACTCGCTGAAGATGCACATCTACAAATGAAATTATAAAAAATATACTATACTGCCAAGCAACAAGAAGTGATATACATTTAAACCCCTTTCAGAGCATCTTGAATTAGCCTATCCACTTTTAGCATTAATACATGTTTAATGAAAGAAAAGCGCGGACCTGATAATCAAGATTAAAGCCCCCCTATTCCCTCAAGTAGTATGTAAAAAACAAAAAAAAAGACTAACTCAATTTTGTGAAAAGAAATATATTATATTGTGAAAAAAAAGTGATTTATTAATCTCCTAAATCCAATGTTAACCAATACACAAGAATATTATGTATTATATATACAGAAGCCCTAGAAGTCTCGCGCCATACAGGTGTTCGAAAAATAGTACTTGACTTCAAAGTTTATTTTCATGTACTTTTCGATTACATTATGGCTGAGAAACTAAACTTAAAGAAAGAGTTCAAACTGTTATTCAGGCTTGAACCAAGGCTACACACCGCCGCGCAGTAGCCTGAGTAATCAACCCCAGGCCCACTCTGAGAAAAAAAACCATTGAGCACACATCAATTTTACCATCGTCTACCGTTGAATCAAACGCTTCAAGAAACGACTTAGTTGCTGGACCGTCCAAGATGGAGCGAAAAAAAGAGTGCAACTGATGAAGAATCATCCACCATGGTTTTGGCAAAATTTGTTAAAAAGTCCTGTGTAAAATAACAGTCAGAAGAGTAAGCCAGAAGGTAAACATAAGCAAATCATCAGTGCATAGACATTGCGCCTATTTCATGACGGTACAAATAAATCCTACAAAAAAAGTATATCTTGTGCAACTCTAGCTATCGGGTGATGGATACAGATAGCGGATGAATTTTCCACTGAGGGAATGCAACGCACATATTAGTATTTCATCAAAATATTTTCAGTCTGTTGAAGCCATTTTCCTTTCAAATGCCATGTGAACCACAGATAATATGCACTATGTCAAATAACGTAATCCACACGGATGAGGAAGGACACCATAAGTACAACCCGAGCGAATCATTGTGCGCTGGAATCTGCTGAGAAATCATTGCCCATTACTTCTCAATGATAGTTTAATTCCTACAGACCTCTTGTCTGACTACCTTTGAGATTTCCCATAATCAATCTCTATACACCGAATATTCTCAATTTAATCAGCAGAGACCTCCAGAACATTTTGCAACTTGCCGTGCTGTCACCATTGAAGATACCTCTCCTAACAGGAAAGGGCCCGTGGAATGGCCACATCGATCACCAGATCTTATCTCACTGACTATCTTCCTTGGATCATCTCAAATCTGTAGTCTACCAGAATCGTCAATGCACCCTTAAAGATATTAAGGATGAATGAAAACTTAAATGCCAAATAGACCCTGAAACCCGAGGACCAACCGTTAAGTCCAGCATAAAAGAACATCTCTTTAAAATTAATTACGAAAGTTTATGTTTGATCTAGGAGATATACTGTGCAGTTTATGTAACAAGGTATTACTTCCAATAGAACACTAAATATTAATTAATAATATTTGCATTCATAACTAATTTTTTCTTAACCTGTCGTTTCATAAGGTGTGAGGGAGGCTCCAAACTGCACTCGGGATGAGCCAATTTTCAGCCCCCCCTAAAGATATGGACATAAAATATCCGACAGGTGATTCACCGATTTTTGACCAAACTGTTTGTCATTACTCTTTGACTCTAAAACTCTATTCGAGTTTTTTTCTTTGTCTTATCATTGTTTTGGTATTTTCAATTTTTAAAATCTATGTTTTGAAGATACTCCCTCCTAAACTATTTCGAAATGACTTCAAATCTTGAAAACCCAAAGATTGCGACTATATCTAAAAGGTATGTAGCAACGGGAATTTGATATTTACCCCGTATCTGAGCAATGGTCGATTCTCAAAACCTACTATTAGTTTCTGCAAAATATATGGATTTTGTGTTAATAATAGGAACATATAGAAACTTGCTTAAGCTTTACTAAGATTACTTAAGAATTTCTTGCAAAATTAAAGTTTTGCTCTTTGAACAAATTTTCCAAAAAAAATTTTTTTCCTTTATATATTTTAAAAATATTCTTACTATGAAAGTATACAAAAAATAATCTAAGTAAAAATACAGTGTATCTCGACGAACCCGACTATACAAGCACTAGAGAATAGTTTGATCGTTGATAGAGAAAGTATAAAAAATTATTAATCAAACTATTTCACTTTTTCAAAAATTAATCGTTCAAAAAGTGAAATATGATATATTTTTTTTGAAATATTTGTTTCTAAGTTATAAATTATTCATACTTAATTTTTACAAGTCCGGATAAAAATTCCATCATCATTGTATTATAATATATATATATATATATATATATATATATATATATATTAGCTACGTAATAGTATATAATAAAATATATTATAAATAGATGTTAAAAAGGAAATATAATTATAAAGGTATATATATAATATATATATATATATATATATATATATATATATATTAGTAATAATACCTATATATATATAATATATATATATAATATAAATACTATATACTATATATATAATATATATATATATAAGAATTTATGATATAATATATATATATTATATATATAATATATGTATATATATATAATTATTATATATATATAATCATTAATTGAAATATTTTTAGTATTAGAAATAATGAATCATACTTCTTAAAATTATGATGCACCATAAGTAAAACCTAGTGGACTTTATAACATTCGTATTTATTTATTTAATTTGCCTTATAATTGCGCATAAAAAAACCGGTTAGGCTGGATAAAAAAGAAACACGTTTTCTTTGGGGGAAAGACAATTTCTTTTTTTTTTTAATTCTATTTTGATAAATATTAAATATACAAAATTTATTTTTTCCAAATACTAAATTTCATTATTCTACAACGATATATCGACTTTGTTTTTGGTAAACGAAAATATAAAAATTCAATTAATTTTATGATTGAGCCCCTATCACCCCCTTCTATACTCGAAAAGTACATGTTATGAAAAATAGCTTTTAAAGTTTATCTAAGGATATCAATACTTTTACCAAAAATTTAAATTCTTAATGACGGCATTTTTTTGGTAGACAATAAGCCATATGAAGGTACTCTTACATTTTTCAATTCAATTTCTAGGTTTAAACATTTCAATAACCCCACCCCATTGTCCCTCCCCTTTACCCCCTTCAATTATTCTTTTTTAATTGTAGCTCTTGATCACATCTAACTCATCGACTAGATACATCATTCCTATTAATATATTTTTAGTTATTAACGTTTTTTTTATCATATTTTTTTATACTAAAATTAATTTTTAAAGACGAATCTTTTAGACAATTAAGGTACTTACGGGACCACACTAAATTTATAACTTGTAGAAAACTAGTCGTTTTTGACAGTGCGTAATAAAATTTAAAAGGTCAGCTTTTCCAAAAGACATTTTCTTCTCTTTTCGGTACTGGCGACTTATTCTACTGCTTCAGTCAAGAGTATTGGGCGAACCTTTTCACCAAACCGGAAAGTCTTTCCAGCATTACTTTCCCAGTTACTTGTCATTAGTTTTTTTTTTCATTCATTTTGTTCAACCCCTTTAGGAGTAACATTTGTTGTCCTCTCTTTCATGAACGGTAAGTTCCAAATGGGAGCAGTGGCTGACTATTTCGATTTTCTCAAGACTCCAACAGCCGATCTCGAGTGAATGGACCAACCATAAGTAATCACCAACATAAGAAGAACATGAATTTATAACAATAAAATATGAAATTTTGTTTAACTTCTTTATTAGTTTATTTAAGTAGTAATATAGCAATAGTGTTTGACAATATTTTTTCTCTCTTTTTAAACTTATGCACAGGGACTATCCCCCGAATAAGAATTGAAAAATGTGGTCTCCTCCTTCGTTATTCTTAACCGTCTGGCGTTCCTGTCCCACTCCTCCCTCAGCATCAAAAGTGCCTCGGTCCCCAACAGATCGAAGAAAGGATGCCGGATATGGCAAATAGTATTGACATTCTTAGCTTAATTTTGCAGATCAGGGGGGGGGGAAAGAGGTAATGAACAGTCATCTAACATAAATTCATATATATATATTATTTAAAATGAATCTATATTGAAATGGTGATATTTTAATTATTCTTTTGTTATGTTAAATATAAATCAAATTATATTATAAATAAGATTGATTGTTCATATATTAAAAACAAGTTTATATTTGGAGGAACATTTTGACGTGAATCACTGTTGGAAAATATCAGTGTAAAACAAAGAAACCCTAAATCAACTAAATGGCCCTACTATTACTGCTAACATAAATACATAAAGCACCACATATTGTAAAGCACCTAATTTCTCTATCACTTAAGCCAAGTAATCACTTCCAAATTCCTTCCTAAACAAAATTGTCGGAAATTTCAATGAAACGCTCCTAGAGTTTTTGGTTTAAGAAATCTGAAGTCGAATAAAAATCTTATGCGGAAAATTTTTTCACTTAAGCAGTAGTGGCGAAACAAAACCTTAAAGCTCTGTTAAGATCCTATTATTTCACGAACGAAGCCATCTTGTATTTTTTTTATGTACATTTTGCTATGCTCTATTATATATTTGCCGAGCTTTGATGGGAAGCTATAAATAATTTTATGAAAAAAAAAAGTTGTCTCTTTCCTTTAAGAATAAATAGCCTAAATAAGCTCTCACACTAGAGAAATTAAGGCATCGTGCATACTAAAACGAACTGGCCCTAATTTTCCATAGTCAACAGACGATTTTTTTATCATCTAAATTTAAAGTAAGCTACGCTCAGCCTACGGCATATTCTGGATGGAAGCAGCTTGAAAAAAAAGACTAATAAAATCTGATCCAGAATTGTGTTCAAAGGTCTTAGTATTTTTTTTAAACGCGTGTAATTATTATTATCACTATTTAATAAACAAATAATAGAAAGGTATATTATATATATAAAAATATATAGTATATATATATATATGTAATAATAGTATTATTAACTGTATAGCCCTAACCTTTATATATACCAGAGTCATAATGACAACCATACAAGATTACAATACATATCATAACTCATATATAATATATAGCCATCTATCAATATTACCCTAATAAGACTATTTATTAATTATTACAGCATATAGAATTTACCAATTACAAAACAGACTCATGGATATTATCTCACACTAGGATAATACTGAGTATAGTCACTATACTAATATATAAATAAGACTATGTTATCCTAGCACTATATATGTCTAAATTCTCTTATGTACCTTATCTATTACCCATCTATTCAATATATAACCGCACCTTAACCCCCTACCATACTATAGGAAAATAAGAAGGATAAAAGAATATATAATAAAAATAATAATATATAGTATAAAAAATATATAAAATAAATAATATAATAATATATATAAATGGTTATAGACTAAGCCCAGATAAGCAAAACAATGCATAATGTAACAACAATAAAAATAAACAGCACAGGAAAAAAAAAAAAAATGTATTAGAAATCAATAAAAATATTTTCATCACAAAAATAAAAAAAAAAAAAAATAAGTAATAATAAAAAATAAAATAACGCTTATAGAAAAAATTAAAAATTGTTAAAATAAAGCTGTGAAAAATATGATATATGATATATGATATTTATTATATATTATGAGTATAATAAAAGAAAAACAAGAGGTAAGAACATCACAAACACTACTGACCTGTATAAAAAGATAACGTAAGAGTTGTTAAGATAATTGTAAAGATATATTTAAAATAAAATATAATATATCAAAAAAGAAGAAAAGAGAACTAAACCATAAAGATGGAGAATCGGGGGTTTCTTGACAACACAATACAACTGGAGCCACACTAGAAAGAACATCCTCGTTCACCAAACAACACTATGTACCCACTTTCGCCACCGAGTCGAACCCTCCGCGAACCCCGCTAAAAAAAATAAAAGAAAAATAACATTTCTCGAGCTAAATAAGCAAACCCACATAAAACAAACATACACACCCACACTATCTGAACTCCATCCCCTAGAACTCTATACGTAGAAACCACTTCTGTTAAGAATAAACTTTGTCTCTACTAGAACTACCACTTCTTAATAAACGTCTCTACTAGAAACCAATATAAAATTATAAATAAAATATAAAATAAATTTATCCTATATTTCATCGAGAAATTACATATAGCTGGAAAATCAAAAAAATTTACTCATTATTTTCATGATTTTCCTTATAGTTTTTATTACATAATAGCACGATGCTTCGAGGAGTCTGGCCCAACATATCATAAATAACTACAATAAAAACCTTGATAAGTACTTTTGTTTTATTCAATACAGCATATATATAAAAAAACATCATATAAGTCATTTAAAATAATCAGGTAAACATACTTCTTTACTAGAATTTATATAATCTTCTATTATACAGCACAAAAAAATGCATAAACAAGTCATATATATGCATGTAAAACAAAAGATAATTAGAACATATTTAATAAATATGTAAATTAATACCACATGCAAAACTAGGATAAAAAAAAAAAACAAAATCCAATAAACAAATAATACAATACCTAATGATATACACCAAAAAATTAAACTTTACTATTTATAATACAAATTACCAACTTTTCTACACCTTTTCTTGTTCATGTTCTTGACTTATGAAATATATATGTTTTCCCATTGCAAACCCTTTATTCGGGCCACTATCGAAACAAAGTAGGACTAAAAATATCAAAATACAAATATGTTTTAATATATATTCTGATGCCAGACAAAGCACACAAAAGACTCGTATTCTATCACGTGAACTGGTACACAATATTTTTGAGACGCAAAGGTACTAGCGTAAATCTTACCTCACAATCGTATTCTACAAAAGTAACGAATAACCCCCATTTCCTAAATTACACGGGCCCTACCCAGTCCCTATCCTCTTC
>JABUQX010032766.1:0-15000 GCA_015478945.1 Trachelipus rathkii
GAGAGATCTACCATTTCAAGCATTTTCTCTTGTATCTCTTATGCCAATGTTCCACAAGAAGTTACTCCTGTAGGTTGGTTGCACCCCCCGTATCTTTTTCCCTGTCAATTGGAACTATGATTGACTTTTCCCGCACCCCTCTGGTACCTCGCTCTCGTTCCAACACCTTATTGAACAATTTCAGAATTCTTTCATTTCTCTCCTTTGTTAGTTCTTTGGGTATCCCATCTTTCCGCATCTTCCGATTGTTCCAGTCACCTCCAACTCATCCAATAGTGGATCTCCTCCCCCTCTTTTCATCCTCGCCCTGCCTTCAACTATTATTCTCCTCGTCACCCCCACCGGCATCTCATTCACATTTACAGTTCTCTGAACGTATTCCGTTTATTCTCCTGTTTTTGTCTGTGGTGATGCTCGACCTAATAGAAGTTCCGAACCGTTTGCTTATCGCGTGATATTGGCAGCCACGTTGTCCTCTTTGATGTCCGCTGATGCGTGGTTAAGTCAGTCGTAAAAAGTCCTGCTTCCTTTTGGTAACCCATCGGAGCGGAGTCTTCTGCATAAGTTTCTGCCCCGCCTCGGCGGTCTTGCGTGCCTTTGTCTTTTACTCTGTGCTTGTTACTCTTCTTCACTCGTCTTCCTGTTTCATTGTCTTACCGTGCCATGATACGGGCCCTTGTCTGTGTAATGTTCTATTTTTTCACACCTTCTCGATGCAGATAGGCTGGCTTTCCGTCTGGTTATTTGCCTCCCTCACTCTTCAGTCCACGCCTCTTGTGTCTTTTCTCGTGTTTTCCTCCTACCCATTCCTTTGACCCAGGGTCTCGCTCTGCGGCCCTTTTTTACCTTTTTCTGTATGCTCCCCCTATCCTCCGAGCTTCCTCTAATTGTGTCTAGATTGCTGGGACTGGTATTATTTCAATTATGTCCCGATTGGTGTCGTGGGTGTCACAGGCGCCTTCAGTGGGACTGCGGCAGCGTGTAATCAAGATTGTTTCTATTTTCGTTTATTCTGGGCAACTTGGGTCTTGTTCTTCTACACCTTCAGGGTCCCGTCACCGAATTAGTAAACAGAACGTTACAAAAAATATTATTGTTGGTTTCTGTCTGATTTTTTATTGTTTATTGGTTTTTGTGTCCGGGCAGTGGTTTTTTTAGGTGCTGTTCCGAATATGTTCTTTTAGTTTTCTCTAGCATTACTGTTTTGTGTTAGCGAACGCAGGAAAGTTATTTAATTGGCGAATCTTTCATTTTGTAGGTGGTTAAATACTTCTGCTGTCGTGAAACAACAAAAACGGTCTATGCCAGCGAAAAACTAAAAACATATTTGGAATCTGCATAAAAAAACTGAATGAAAAACAATAAAAATCAGAAGAAAATTTTTTCTTTTTGTAATGGTAACCACCATACAAAATGAAATGCCAATAAACACTTCCTGCCGTCGTAACACAAAAACAGTCGATGCTAGAGAAAAACTAAAAACTATATTGGAACTAACATAAAAAACTGAATAAAAAAAAAAAAAATCAGAACAAACAAAAAACAATTTTTTTTTGTAACATTGTGTAATCTATGATCCGAATATATATATTGCTACTCCAGGTATCACTTTCACACTTCTTGTTAGCCTACTATCAGACGATATTATATATTCTATAATAGAATCTCTTGATCGAATTCGCTTGTGATATGTTCATCTATATCTGTGTGTATACCTATGTGAGTCCTTCTGTTGGAAAAAACCATTCATGATCTTCATTACCTTCCTTAAACAGAAATCTATCAACATCTTTCCTGCAATATTTCTTATCTCCTCTCCATACTGTCCCACCATTTCTCTCCACCTCGTCTCTTCTCCTCCCCACTCGTGCATTGATATTATCTACAATATTTATATTATATAGTTATTACTTATTATTTAGTTAATATAATAGTATATATAGTATATATTATATTATGTATAATTTATTATATATATAATATATATATATATATATATATTTAATATATATATATAAGTTTTGAATATGAAATTTTTTTGAAAAATGTAATATATTATTAAAATCGATTTTTCCGATACATCTATAGAAAAAAGCATAAAGCGATACCGATACCGATACATTTAAGAATTGTCTAAGCGATACCGATAACCGATACAAATGTATCGATCGATACGATCGCCGATTCATGTATCTAGATACTGCCCCATCACTGATATAATTATATATATATTATATATATATATAAATATATATTAATGTATAATATATATATATATATAATATATATATATATATATATTAATATAATATGTATTAATAATATATATATATATATATAATAAGTATATAATATAATATATATATATAGTAAATATGTATATATATTTATATATATATATATAATATATTTATAAGTATATAATATATAATATATATATATAAAATATATAATATAATAATTAATAATATATATATATATATATAATAAATTAATATATATATATATATAATATATAGGATGTCTACCGTCTACCATCTCCCAGATAGGGTTTTTGCTCTATCAGTTAGACCAGCATCTTCCTCTTTCTGGCATCGAAACACTTGATCTCAGAGCACTCCAGATAAGATATATCTCGGCTCAATGATTCCCGATGCTAGTCCTTGAGTTATATACTCTAAGGTAGGGTTTCATTCACCCTTTCAGTTGATCTAGCATCTTCTTCCACTTCCCCTCGAAACTCCTTTCCAGAGCTCTCTAGAAGATCGTGCTTCTAAGCGCATAAGCCTCCGATGCTGGTCCTGGAGTAGTTCAAGCAAGTAAGTAAAGGCGGGTCTAGCCCTGTCGCCCTAGGAAATTTCTGCGAAGATACGATCTTCAGTAATGAACTGCCGTGTCGAATTATCCATCTTCATATAATCAATTTACATCGAAAATAAAGCAACTGTTTTCCAAAAGAACTAATTTGTTACATTTTGTTGCATCACACCATTAAAGTTAAAATTTTGTAGTTATTAATTTCGTAATTGTTTCAACCAAAAAAATTTGTTTTCTTTTAAATGCAAGATGTTACTTTTCCATTTTCATTGCTTCAAGCATACTTGATCCATTCCCAATTTATTCCTCTTTAAGATGGTAAGATGTTTTTTCCTTTTCAGATGGTGAACAAATCTTCTGAATTTTTAATCTCCTCCTATTTCCTCGACCTTTTTCTTCTATTCTCACCTTTCCAATTTTTAATGCGCTTTTTTCCCTAGGCCAACGCCAGATCATAATATTATTATATATATAGTATATATTATATGATATAATATATAATATAATATATATACTAATATATATATATATATATTATATATATATATATATACATATATATATATTATATATATATAATATAATAATATATTAAAACAAAGTTACTTAACGCCACACGGAACGGGAGTCGGATCAAAAAAAAAAATTTTCACAGGTAGTCATCTATGATACATAAATAGGTGTTCTAAAAAAAAAACCATAAATTTTTTTTTTTTTTTAACCTGTCTCCTCTTCTACTATAAAAGATTTATTTGTAAAGGGTATTAATGGCTAATGTAGGGCTCGAGCCCGACGGGGAACAGAGGGGGAACGTTTTACCCCCGAAATTAAAAAAAAAAATAGGGGAATCGGGCGGATGGAACCCCCGCGACACCCAAAATACCAAAGAGCGGGGTATTCCGAGACCTCCCCGGAGGGGGGGGAAATAGTCCTACCCGTAGTTCCCCGGAAGGCCGAGAGACGCCGACTCCTGCCATCGGTGCGGAATACCTTGGGGGTACTTCTTTAATTACAAGTTTTCCCTACTAAAATTTACCACAGGAATTCCAAATGTATTTCTTTTGCGTGCGTAGCTATGTAGTTTTTTGAGATATGTTGTTTTTTTCTTGTTTTTTTTTTCTTTCGACCCTAAAACGTCTTTTTATGTTTCATAGAGGCTACTTGTGAAAATTTTTTTTTGATCTGAGCTCCTGTTCCGTGTGGGCGTTAAGTAACTTTTACATTATAGTATATATATATAATATATATAGTATATATATGTATAATATATATATAATTATATATATATATAATAAAAATATATATAATATATATATATTTATAAATTATATATATAAAGCTTCTTTAGTACTTATATTTTGTAGTAATGGTGGTACTAGTAGTTTACTCTCATTAGAACTTGGTTTCATGCGTTGATAACACTTAATGTGATTAATAAAACTCGGCTTGAGTTAATGTTTTACTGACATCAAATATTACAACTTAAAATGATTAGTATCAATTTATATTTAAAGTATGAAGAAAAATGACAATCAATATTGAGCACAATAGTAAATGATATTTATATACATCCTATTCTAAAACCGTAAAAAGGGGTTATGTGAATTTGGAATCGCCAACAGATACGCTGTACCATCCAATAGCTGGTAAAATATAATTACATAATTGCCAACCAGCATTTCACAGCTAAATGACTGAAATCATAATATATATATATTATATATATAATATAATATAATTATATATATATATATAATATAAATAATTATTTAATTTATTTAAAATATTATATATATATATATAATAAGTATATATAATATAAATATATATATAAATAAAATTATATATATATAATATAATATAATATATATATATATATTATAAATAGTATATAATATATATATATTATATATTGTGGCTTGGGATTCTTACCAATTTGCAAATAGGAAGAATATTGTCTATTTGAAATTGTATGGAGCTGGTACACAGCGAAATTCGTTGAGATAGACATAATTTGTAACGGATTAATATGAAAAAAGTATATCACTCAGTTTATTATGGAGAAAAGTCACAAAGTTTCTAATCGCAATTATGAAGCTGGAAAGAATAAATAAAATTTACAGATAACAAATATTGAAAATTTAAGCAAATATTCACTTGCAACAGTTTCGTTTGCACAGTCTCCACAAAGACTCCGCTCAGAGTCACGTCCATTGAATTCGTTCACAATTTTCCAAAGTATTCTTATGATTTAGATTAGTGACGTAAAGCTTTTACTAAAGTGTTTGTTAAAGCTATTTATTTAAATAATTGTTTAATAGAGTCCCTCTTGCTAGGGTAATTGACGATCACTACACTTGAAAGAGGTTTGGTGCCGAATCACATAAATTTGTAAAGTGTTGCTTAGGAAGCCTTAATCCGAACGGAAGACGAAATCAACGCCAGATAAGGACTTGTGAGTTGAAGGGAATCAGGAATGAAAAGGAGAGATCTAAATAGGCGTCTAAATTGTGGTCAGCAAAGTCTAGAGTATGTAATAGATTAGGTCGTAATTTAGTAACAGAAGGTTGGGTCTAGGATTCTAGGATTCATGGCTAGTAAGGACGTACAATGAGAGTCATTTAAACAAAGAAGCGTGATAGTTGTTTCATACAAGCAACATACTATTCTACAGACATGAACGTGATTAACATTGACTTGGGAAACAAAAAAAATTTTATTAAAGAAACATGTAATAACAAATTTGTTTGGACATATAAACATAGAATAAACTTCAGCACATAATTCAGAGTTATCACAGACATGTACAATAGTTAACATAATGCAAAACAATTAAAAGAAAACAAGAACAAGAAAAGAATTTACATGAACCAAAGCAAAAGGAGGAATAATAGATAACATCAATTAAGTAATTAGTCAAGTGAAGAAATAAAGGTCGCCAAGTATGTTCTTCTTTAAATTTCAGGGATGTTTGTGAAGCTTGTTTTATTCAGTAAGGTTGAAAAGAGAATATCTCAGTTCAAGTGAAGGATTGATTACAGGAATAGGTTACGTAAACTATAATTAAAGAATAAGTAAAGCAAAGCAAAGCATAAAGTAATTAACATCAACTTAAGAAAGAACCATAACTAATGTATATCATCAAGTTAGCTTAAAATTAAAAGCACCTGAATATGTAGGGACAATTTTTAATACAATGCTACCATATTAACGGTTACTTATAACTGACTGTTTGTCATATTTTTCGGCTTTCGTTTTCTTTCCCATTTTTATTTTATGTTCTTCATTGTTGTAAAAAGGTGAGGTATGAAGACCTAAACATATAAAAGTATAAGAATACAAAACATATAAGAGTATACTGTACAGAACATATAAGAGTATAGGATATAACACTTAAAGAATAGGTATTTAAATGTAACTTAGGTATTAAGAGTATAGGATATAACACTGTGTGGGATATATACTTAAGTGTAACTTACATACTAGAAGAACGAAATCCCGCGCGCATACACACGAAAGTTCGAATTACTTATTTACTATAAATTCAAAATCGCGCGTAGAACACACGATGTAGATTGATCTCTTAAAACTAACTATATCACACAAGATATCGCAATTTATACTACTTCAAGGAATCACCGTGTGAATAATATAGTGAGATGAACACGAATTTTATATGTGTGTTCTAGGTAAACTTATAATTGTTGACTTTTGTATTTGAATTGATATGGTTTTAGTGTTTTTTGGTTTAGGTATCAGCTCCAGTCGGCAAAATCCGTACCACTGGTTAGATTGACAGTAGTGGAGTAGCAGAAGTTGTAAGGGTAAAAAATGCTATAGAAGAAGGAGTTTGTACAATCCGTTTTATAGGAGTAGAATGGGAGAAGGGTGGTAAAAAAGTTACGCACGAGATACATCTCTTTGTGACATAAGTAGGGCGTAGAATAATCAAGCGGAAACACTGTGGAATTTGGTGAAGCTTCGGAGGTAATTTAGGAGGAAGCTTAGGTGTCAATTCAGGAGGAATGTCTCTTGACTTTAAAGGTAATGAAGGAGGAATATCGTCTGGACTTAAAGAGGTAAGTGCAGAGGAATGTTTCTCGAGCTTCTGGGGTATTCCAGGGAGGTTGCTTACTCTGACGAGTCCTAAAGGGAAAGCTGTCCTAAATATGTCTGAAAGCAGATCTTAGAACGAACATGTAGGGGATTTAGGATGCCAAGAGATATAGTACGCGGTCGACTGAATGGAGTAAGGAAGGTGTATGTCGGGATTAACCGGAGGAGGAGTTGACACCGTGCTCGCATTGACTTGCGAAAGTCTCAATAGGAAGATTGGCTACAGGAACCTCTAAATGTGGATGAGGACGGTATGAGGATCTATGCGTAGCTATCATCCTTAATAAAATGTTTCTTCAGTGGGATAAGAAGGAGAAGATTGGATATTAGGGTATTCATCATAATATCTAATAGGACTTCTAATACCTTGTTGTTGGTCCTGGGGAATAAGATGGACCACTACTATGAGTAGAAGAACGCCTAGAAAGAAGAGGAGAGCTATGGATAGAGCTCCGACCAGACAAGTTAGGCTGAGAGAAGGGAGAAGAAAGCTGTGGTGAGCTATAAGAAATATTCTTTCGTAAAGAAGTGGTTAAATATGGATAAAACTTCCATTAGACTTGTGCCAAGAGCCGAATCGGATGGAACTCTGGTAGTTGTTGAATCGGGGAGTATGATTGAACTTGTCTTTGGTGAAGACTGTACGAAGGGGTAATGAAGATTCAGGAAGATAGGAGTTACATCTGCTCTCGATGTTCGGTCCTCGGTATTGTTGTTGTTGTACTGGCGATAGCCGTTGTGGCACCTGGTGACGTTGCTGAACTCGGAGTTGTTGTTGTTGCACTGGTTGAGGTGGCTGGACTCGGAGTTGTTGTTGTTGCACCTGATGTCGTGGCTGAATCGGTTGTTGTACAGCTTGTATAGGAGGTGGCAATATATATTGCAGATCATACTCGTCATCATCATCGTTGTCTGAATGAGTATCAGAAGAAGGGCCCCCTCCACGTGGACGAAGGCGTCGAGCAGGTGGAGGTTGGGGAGGCGGCCGGCGAAAACCACGCTGGACAGGTTTCGGGGGCAATGGAGGATTCCTTATAGGATCATAGGATTGCCAACTGGACGAAAGATTATTGTCCACTGTTTTAACAATCGGCATGGGGAGAATTTTTAAATTGTCCACATGTGATTCAAATTCTTTATTTGTAACAAGACTCTGAGAAGATATTTTTAAATTTATAGAACATTTACAACTAAGGTAAGGACCAACCATTTCTTGAACAATTTCGAGATAAATGGGGATGGTTTACCGCAAGTAGATAAACGGTAATTCGCCAACACGTATAGTGGACGTAGAGGAGGCCTTTTGAGTGTTGTTGTTGGGTCTATCTGATGGTTCTTTTCCAGGTTTTTTGTTCGAGCCAAGTTCGCGGATGGCAGCAGCCGTCTGTCAGCCATTTCCGCGTTAAAGTCATATAGATGATCCTTTTTAAAGGCTGTGTTCTGTTAACAAAAAGTGGAGTAAACATAGTCTAGGGAGTCTAGGGTAGCCTACGGAACATAAAAATGGACAGAAAGAGAAGTGTAATTTAGCCGATAGACAAGAGTTATGGTAGAGTTTGAAGAAAATTTGTTGCAAAAAGCAATAGTGATTTTCCCAGTCCGTGTGCTGTGTGGAAACGAGATGACGCATAGTAACCTCTATTACGTCTATTTCTCTTTCAAAACTAAACTGTTGCTCGCAGGATGTCTGACGGCAATAGTTCGATTTTTAATGTTCCACGTTTTGCAGACTTCGTTGAAAAACTCTGACGTGAACTCGGCAGCTCGGTCTGTTATAAGGATTTCCGGTACAGAATGATGAAGAATGACTCTATTTAAGAGAGTTTCTGCAACTACTTTTCCATCCCTGGAAGCTACAGGGCAAATTTCGCAGTAGCGAGTAAGTGCATCTTTAAAAACCAAGATGTATTTAGCGCCTGTAATTTTACACTTCGGAAGTGGGCCTATTGTGTCTAGGTGAACTCTAGAAAAAGGATAGAAAGGTAAAGGATAGGAGTTGATAGCAACTGGATGAGGTTTAGAACCTTTGACTTCAAGACATGAAGTACATTGTTTACAAAAGAAAGAAACAAATGTAGAAATACGAGGAAAGGTATATCTTTCCCTTATACGATATTCAGTGCGTTCAGCACCTGGATGTCCCGCAGAAAGTGTATTATGATTCAGAAATATAACAGTATATATAAGAGAATCAGGTACTTCAAGCAGATATTTGTTTTTGGGAGAGACCCAATATAGTAAACCTTTGACTATAAGATGTGGGAGACAACTGTCCGGGTTAGGAGAATTTTCAATATTGTTGATAATTTCCGATAGTCTAGGACAATTACGCTGTTCCTGGAAAATAACATCGTCTGTAAAGGTATATACTCTAGAGTCGGAAAAAACAATTGGAACAGGATTATGAACAAGAGCTATAGAAGGCTCTTCTGGATGATTTTGAAACTTTGTAAACCGAATGGCAGAAGTTTTGTGATCAGGAGTGTCTTCATTAGAAGAAGAAAGGTGACCAGTGTCAGGAACTGGATGACGACTGAGATAATCAGGAATAATATTCAGTTTACCCTCGATATGAACTATCTCTGGGTTGAAAGACTGAATTTTGAAGATCCACTTTCTAACGACCAGCTAATTGTTAGTGGTCTGGGGAAATATGGTGGTAGCTAATGGCGGAATGAATCCGTGTAAAATTTTAAGAGGATAATCCAAATTATGTGATAAGTTCGTAAATTTGGTTAAAGCGTGTACTATAGCGCACCTCTTTCGGTCGTGCTAATAAGTTGATTCAGCTTTACTTGAGCATTTTGGAAGTGAAAAGCTATGGAAGTTTGTCTTTCCCATTTCTCAATCTATTACGAGCTAAAATACAGGGCGCCTAATACCGAATGATCAAAGCAGCTGGTCTTAAAAATGAACCGGTTATAGAGTGATATGCAGGGAAGAGAGTGCTGGATGCTAGATAAGTAAAAATTTCTTCAGTAGAGTCATAAGAGACTGCTGCCAATTGCCAAAAAAATGGAATATTCTTCTTTAGGAGCAGAGTTAGGGGCTGCACAAGGGAAGCAAAATGGGGTATCATGTGGCGTAGAAATTAAATTAAAGTAAACAAGGTGTTGAAGCGACGACGAGACACATTCTTGAGGAATTTAAATCCTTTAAAATAGCTTCCAATTAACCGGGTCAGGGGATAGCCCCTTTTCACTGATTTTAAAACCTAAGAAAGTGACACTACTTTTAAAGAAAGAACACTTTTCAAGCTTTATTTTTAGGTGAGCGTTTGTTAAAGCATTAAAAACCTTTGTAAGATGTGTATAATGTGAAGAAATATCTTTACTGAAAATGAGAATATCGTCAATAAAAAGTAAACAAACGACGCCTAGCAAGCCGGAGAGTGCCATTTCCATCGTACGGCTAAAAATCGACGGAGAATTGCGCGCACCTTGAGGCATAATTCTCATCTGCCAATGACCTCGAGAAGTGGAGAAAGCAGTGTAGGGACGAGACGTTGGTTCGCATTCTAAGTGACTGAAGCCCGAGAGTAAATCAATCGTGCTAAAAACGCGTGCTGACCCTATAAGGGACAAGGATTCAGCAATATTAGGCAGCGGATACCTGTCCGGAACTGTGAATGAATTCAACTTCCGGTAATCCACCACTACTCTCATTTTACCACCACTCTTTTTAGGAATGAGAAGTAAAGGGGAATTATTAGGAGAAATACTAGGTTCTATGTATCCCTTTTCCAAGCTGTCTTCTACCCATTCGTCTATGGCTTCCATGTACTTATGGGGTAATTTATATGGACGGGTATACACATAGTCCGGACTGCCTTCCATGAGTTTAATAGAAAATTTGTTTAAAGGGCAGACTCCTACTGGATCATCTGCTAAAGCAATAGTGTTTCTATTTTTAACTAAGAATGAAAGCATGTCTTCAAGTTGTGAAGGATTATTTAAAACGTATTTGTTTGAAATCCTTACTGGGATCAGAGAGTAAAAATTTCTCTGTAGCAACTTTCCCGGATTTGGCATCGGAAAAGACCCTTAGAAGCAGGAAACTGTGGTTAATGTCCGTATGGTCGGTGTTTTATAAGGAAGCGAGAGGCTGTAGTGAAGTTATGGCAAGTGATGTCAAAAGTCAACAGGGGATGCTGCGCCTAAGTTTGACTACTAAGTGTCTAGTAACAAAGATGTTGCCCGGGGTTTGGATGGCAGGGTAGACTAAAGATGTAATCCAAAGGAAAAGTGTACCTGAGGAAGAAGATGAATGCACTGTGTGCTTCAAGTGATGAGTGCTCAAAACTCCTGGAGGAGAAGCACCGAATGGTGGACTGATACCTACAGGAGAATCAATACCTATGCGTAATGATCTCTAATCCGTAGAAAGTATCAACAATTTTAAGAAAGAGAGTCGTCTATGACAACGTTCAAGCTTTCTGAGAATTTTATCACGAGTACATCCTATCTGGAGTGCCGAGGAACAAAAAGGAGAAAATTTCAATCGGTTTACTTCAAGTAGAATCCGCGTATCTGGTGGTGTGCGAACGGAGATAAGGAATGGATGTGAAATTGATTAATCTCCTGTAAATGAAATTAGGAAGAGTATAAGGATAGAAGAATAGTGAGGTGTAGGTTCAGAAGGAGGTTGAGAGTATATTGTGATGTATGATTCCTCGGGTTTTTACGTTACTATATCAATTAGGGTGAAAGAAATGCAGCTCGCCGCTTACCATGACTGTACTGAGTCTAAAAGCCAGATTTTTCTGATAGTCGTACCACTGCTTTCTGCAGTTAAAGCTTAGTTTCCTATATGATCTTCATGGGCTTAATTCAGGTCATTTTCATCCGAAAGGGAGTGACATAATAATAGTCGGTCATGGGGGGGCCAAGGTAGGAACGACAGAAACGAACGACTGACTCCTGGAAAGAGTTTGATACTGCTCATTATTTATAATCTTTGGATGTCTGGAAAGAATCCGACTCCAGTACTAGAGATAAACTTGTGACAGGTGGACGTCCAATTAAATATGAGGGCTAGAGGTGCTCCTGGCATGGAAGGTGACAACTTGGTGTCTATTAGGGTCAGTACGCTGTGGGTAAGGTAATGGCAGCTGTGGGCTCAATGTTTAAAGTTTACCTTCTGGTACATTAAATTGAGATTTACCAACATTATATGGAGGTTGCATGTGTGCAACCGACCTAAATTGGCACGTGGTGATGTACAATGCGTTTTTGGAGCCTTAACACTAGGGTGCCCTGGGGTGCCAAGGGGTGCCCTGAGGTGTACTGCGTTGTAAAGCAAATTTTGAGCTTTTACATTAGTGTGCACAGGAGTGCAAGGTGGTGCACGGGGGTGCACTGTGGTGTAATGCATATTTTGTGCTTTTACACTAGTGTGCACTGGAGTGCAAGGTGGTGCACTGGGGTGCACTGTGGTGTAATGGCCTGAACTAATTCCATTATGGTACTCACCAGTATAAAATGTATCAGGATGCGAAGAATTCATCTTAAATTTATGACTTCCTGCAATATTACTTGAATAGATGCCACTGGGCAAGCTATTTTGGAAACATATCTTACCTGGATTACCAGGAGATGATGTAAATTGAGGTGAATTACCTCTTGCGGAGGGAAACACACCGGTGCTCCGACCATAATTGGTATGAAGTTTTGCATTCCCAGGAGACTCAACGTAGGCTTTATTGCCTTCACGAAGAGGTGCAGCGTATACAGACGGAAAAGCTCTGTTTGGGAAAGGAGTCGCAGTATTCCGCTCACGGCTAAACAGCGGTGCTTGGTGCGGAGAAAGTACTGCGGTGCTTCGGCTATAGCCACCACTTGGTGACATAGGCGAAGGAGGATAAACCCTATTTGGAGGAGCTACTGCGGTGCTCTGTCCAAAATGACCTAAATTCGATACACGATTAGTAGGGCTTTTGATTTGTCCGTACTCCCCCATGGTGGGAGCAGGAGTAATCATGCAACCTCTGTTATACGAGGAGCGAATATGCTTTCCTGAATAAGGAATTTGAGAAGTCAAGCAGCTTCCAGGGGAAGAGCGATACAGGTTATTCGAGCAGCCTCCATTAGAGGAGCGATACATATTGGTCGAGCAGCCTCCGTTATTAGAGGAGCGATACATATTGGTCGAGCAGCCTCCATTATTAGAGGAGCGATACAAATTAGTCGAGCAGCCTCCATTATTAGAGGAGCGATACAAATTAGTCGAGCAGCCTCCATTATTAGAGGAGCGATACAAATTATTCGAGCAGCCTCCATTATTAGAGGAGCGATACAAATTATTCGAGCAGCCTCCATTATTAGAGGAGCGATACAAATTATTAATATGTTCCATGTCCTTCGGGGAGGCGAGACTTAATGACTTGACTATAAAGAAACCTGTCTGTAACCTGTATTTCCGCTAAATATACCTTCGTGGTAGAGGTAATAATTGGAGATTGGTAAGGAATATGAGGAGCACCCGTTCGTGCGCTTGTACCTTTTCTTATTAATTTAACGGAATCTCCTAGTTTCCACCATTACCTATCTGGCAAAATATACCAGCTATCTCGTCTATTTTATCCATAAGAGGCAAAATTTTTTAAGTATGTCGGTTCCTATTAAAACAGTCTAAAGGAAAACGACGTAGAGTCCGACCACATAGAATTGACAATTAATGCCTGTTACCACCATATTTAATTTGTAATTCTGTTCTCCTTGTATTTCTAATCTCTTCCAGAGATAGACCGTAAAATGCAAAACATCAGGGCTTATGGTAAGACTGGGTTACTTGTAGATTCTGTCTTTTTGAAAATGCTATCGGAAGAGCCCCTTATTAAAGGAGCGCGAAGCTCTCACAATCTAAGAAGCCCTGACGTTGTCAAATCCTATGAGCTGAAATCGGTAGTAAGTTGAAAATGAAGACCATATAAAACCCCGTTTCATATGATAGAGATTGTCGAGTATGGATGAAGGTGTAAAGAAAAGGAGTGTTCTTCCATAAAAAGGGACATAGGGGGATCCATATTACTTATACTCTCGACTCCGAGAGGGGTAGGGCAGTTATGAATGGAAGTCTCATTCATAACGCCCGCTGAAAATTTGGGTTTATTGTACCCTTGTTATCATCTGTATGTGTAATATTGTGATGTGTGGTTGCTGTAGACGAAACATTAGCACATAAATAGTTACACTCAGGACGTATGGTATTTGCATTTTGTGGGTAATAACTTTGAGGACGTAAAATATTTACAGAAGTATTCTCATAGGAGGACGCAGGTTGGTCCTGAGAAAGAGGATAGGCAGCAGCCTCGTCCATAGTCCCTACATGCTGATGCATGTAGCGGCCGGAGCTATGTACTGGAGCTGAAAAAGGACGTTGAGAGTGAGGGTTGGACATATACACATTACTAGGGACGTGGGACGCAGAAGGTTTACACGTGGGACGTTGTACGTTTACAGAAGAAGGAAAGGTACTTGAAGGGTAGTTAGAAGAGGTAGAGGGATAAGGAAAAGAGGATGGGTAAGCAGGAGAACTCTCTGGTTTCCCGTTGCCTCTCCAGTCCTTTTGCACTCTTTCACTTCTATTCTTATCTTTACTCAGTGCGCGTTCAGGCCTTCAGGAGCAAGAGGAAAACAAGCGGCCAAAGAGATTAACTTTAGTAGAAACGGAAACAAATCACTTGTACCCCTCTGATGGTACATTTTACAACTAGAGCAAAATGCATCATATACACACTCTTCATCACTATGTCCATATCTTTCACATGTAAAGCACTTAGGTCTGTGAACTCCATTAGTTATAGACCTACAAATTTTCTTGCCATGAATCCCCTTTGGATGTTTGGACATGGCGTTCAACATCTTCAAATCGTATTTTTCAATCTGAGATATAAAGGACATATTGGCATCAAAATATTCTAACACTTCTGATTGTAACCGTTGAGGCGTAATTTTGTATACCTTGGAGAATATTAACGTCCTTCTCAACTTATCTGATATTTTCTCACCATGTTGCATGTAAAAATCTCTTTCAAAATCATATACTGCTTTAGAAAGCTTTGATGCG
>JABUQX010032767.1:0-15000 GCA_015478945.1 Trachelipus rathkii
CACAACAGATAATCCCTCTGTGAGACTGATTAGATATCAATTCCAATACTGCAGATTCAAAACAATATTCAATTGTGATCGCAAAAAAAACATTAAGCTTTTCACTAGTATCTGGCAAGAGACTGTTCCTTTTTGGGGTGTTTACATTCCTACCTTACCTACACTTCTCTCTCGACCGATGAAGGAGGTGCTGATAATTATTTGCGCTGCAAAACACTGATAATAATGAGAAACCTTGGCCCATTTTCAAGCCAGCGCATGAAAGGATTCTCTTCTGTAGGCAGCATGCTCATGTTTTCCGTAGAGCTCATCTCTCCTCTTTCCACAGACATGCAAATTTGATTATATCTTTGCTCCTTGATGACTGTCTCTTCAGTATTTTACGATGAAGGTTCCCCTGAGTGTGATCTCCTATTGAAGGTGAACATGAGCATGTCAATGATTTCGGCGCATGCAACTTATCAAAGTCTAACCATCTCCAAAATCCTCATCTTCCAGAGAGTTATTTGCCTGAAAGCCACACATCCCGTCAACTATCCAGATGAATGTTTGCAGGGGTGTGCAGATATGGCGGCCTTCCACTTCTCTGTCTCTTTTTTTTTTTTTTTTTTTTTTTTTTTTTTTTTTGCAAGCGGAGGCCCCCAAAAAAACCCTATCCCCACCGGGGTTTTTTTTTAAACAAATTTGGCCCTTTAATATTTTAATGCATTCCTATGAAGTGTTCAACCGTTGGAGGTGCCATTTCTTGTGGGGTTCAGCTAGCTTTTAAGGAATTCCTTATTAGAAACCTCTTTTATTTATTTTATTTTTTTACAGTTTTGTCACCGAGCCCGCTTCCAACGGGCAGAACCGCTAATTCCAAGGGAGATGGATATATATAGGGGACTCACCTACATAATTAATCCATCGCTAATATTACACACATTAATTCGCAAGATTTATTTTAGAACACAGGAGGAGCGCACTAGAGCCTTTAAAAGTGATGAGAAATTAATTTGAGTAGGAAATAACAGATGTAATGAGGGAAGAGAATTCCAAAGAACAGAGGTGGCAGGAAAGAAAGGAAGCAACCCGCGAGAGAGAGAGAAGTACCACACTGTGCAGCTTATTCTTCATAAAGTCGGATTTTCCACAAACTAAAAGCCATTAAGGTTCGGGACCCTTGTTTTTTTCGGGAGGCTTTTATTTTTTAATTTTTATTTAACATATACATTAATATGGTAACGGCCTAATACCGATAAATAAACACATACATATACTTTAATAGGGACAAGTTATCATTCTTGAGCACACCCTTGTGCTACGCAGGCGTCGTAAAGGTGGGTGGTACGCGAGGTGGATTCCCTCGAGCACTTGCCTCCACAGTACCTATAGAAAAGGGATAATAGCAACCGACATAAGCGCCCGCAAAACTCAATAAAGGGAGTCAATGTGATGATATATATAGTAAGTACTATTAAATACAGTTTTTATTAATACGATCTTATTATGGTCCTGGCGGTTGAACTCGGGCTTCTCCTCATCAAAAGCACAGGATTGAAGGACCCAGAGCACGAGCTAACTCACAATTACATAGCACTCACATCCAATCAGATTTAAATTAGAGCAGTCTAATTAAAATAATATTATAACTCCACTATCACAATACAGGGCGAGATGGAGACCCTTGAGTAATAAAGGTGAAGTACTGAGAGAGAAATGCAATGAGAAAAAATAAAAAATAATCATCAGAATACAAATCACTAAAACAGAACTCCCAGTGTCTTTGAGGCCGCCCTAGCAAACCACTGTGATTTTGAGGTTCTGTTCCAGAGAAGCACAGTTTGATCCCTTTTTGTTTATGTTAGGCCAGACGGTACTCGTTCTCACATTAGCCTATGTCAGAACTGAGTGACGAAGATCTTGCACGAGAAGGCCGTAACGAAAGACGAATATTGTAAGAGATGTTATAGTGATTCCTCTTAACGCCGTTAGAGGAGTTTGGTGAAAGAAAGAGAGTTGTAAACTCAACTGGAAGTAAGCTTTTATCAAGAGTAAATTATATTTATTTCATCACATAAATGAGTATTAATAGTAAACGTAATCACCAATAATACTACACTTATGAATATGTTCTAAATACTAAAGATATCTATATGAGTAATTAAAAATTGGAATAAAAGATTAAATAGAGACAGTAAGAGGCAATTCTAGAAGTAAAAATGGGAGTAGAATTGAATAGTAAATTGATTATGAAGTTGAAGAATGAAGGGTCAATAGTCATTATATTAACGATCAAAAATGAGCTGAGGAGAATTATATAGTAATGTTTAATATATGTGTCAAAGTAGTGATGATAAAGATCACTTTAAGGAGAGAAATATTGAAAAGCAAGGATTAAAGTATTGAGTAGAATTAAATAACAGAACCCTGAGGATAAAACATTATACCACTATGTAACAGTAAAAAAAGATAGTAAGTCGCTAACCCATTACAATACACAGCCAAGCATTGAGCTGATTTGAAAAAGAGAAAGCTAGACATAAGTATAATGATAACAAGCAAAGAGAATGAAGAAACCCAAAGGAGGGCGGAGCTTGAAGAGGTCAAGTGAACCGCGTGCCATAAAACCTACGGTCAATAATAATAAAGCTTTTTAGATATGTCAAGCGACCAACCACACAAGTCTTTTACTCACCGTAAGTTCCTTAAGCTGAGAGCGTTTTGGATAATAAAAATATACCATAATAAATTGTTTAAATAGGAAAGTATATCGCCAGATAGATCTCAGATGACACTACGAGAGGAAAGCCGTACTGGTAAACAGAAAGAAGGGAAAGAGATTTCCAGATGATACTAAGAAGTGAGAGTTTGATAGAAAAAGGCTTCAATAAACGATTATTAGATTAAAATAAGAATTACAATAGTGTTTAGAGACTATAAGTGAAGCGCATAGTTCAGATATAAGGATCAGAGCTAGCAATACATTGGTTTTCGGAAATTTAATAAGAGTTGGATCACTAATAAAATTTGATACGTTACGGCTTTATATCACCATAACTACTAATAATATTTAGAAGAGGGAATAGTGCTAATTAATTAAATAAGTTATATATGAGGCTAAATTAAGAAGAATATGATTAAGTATTGAAAACTAAGTATAAAGGGTAAGTAATAAGGGAGTTAACAGCACGGAAGTCAACTAACTTCCCTCAAAACTTTATTATATATATAATTTTCATTCACGTGAGAGAGAGGAATTGTACCATCTATAATATCGGGCCACCCGCCTTCCTAACGTTCATATATAAAGATTGAAACAAGAAGATGAGATACACATAAAGACCGATCAAATGAAATAACAGGTAATAATAATAAGGCATAGGATTAGTAACATAATCCTATGAATAAGAGGAAGTAAATAGGAGGAGGAGAGGAATAATATCCAAGTAAAATTCGTAACAGGAAGTTGATAATTTAGAGGAAACAATATAGGAGGACCAAAAGAGATGATGACTAACTATTATCAAGTTTTGAAAAGTATTTATATAATATAAACAATCTAACGAATTAAATCAGTAAGCGATAAGAGGAGAGAAAGGATGATTTAAACATGTTCGAAGTTACTCTAGTAAAGTCATATACGGCCCGAGGGATTATGATTTAATTACATAGGTAAACAATAGGCAACTTTGGGGCCTGCAAATCCCAATTCAGGTGCTTTAGTGAGATATTTGGGGCCTTTGGCTAAGAAGAGTCCACCAGGATGCAGTTCTTATGTGCAAATATGTGGGAGATATCAATTACGCAAGTAGGTCTCATCGCAATTTTTCGTTTAAACGCAATTAGTCCGTGGTGAGAGACCTTCACATCCAAGATCACGGAAGTATAGGAACATTACTCACCTCGAAATTTCTAGCCTGACATGATAAATTGGAATAACGAGTGATAGGAGAAAACGACGAATAAAAGTTTTTTTTATCAATCAACGACCGACTATTATGTTGCATTGTGTGCTTCTTCAGTCGTCTGACTAGTGCACGATGGTATTATCATAGATCCACACGAAAATCAGAACCGGAGTGTGCCATTACTCTCGCATTGGATGAAAACAGTATGGTATTTTTAGAGGGTCACCAGGGAGAGGTAGAATTTGAGGGCAAAAGCGGCTATTTTTGCCACTATTATTGAGAATAACTCATTGTTAAACACTATAATTATCCCTCACTTTGTGTTCTAATTACGAGTGCAGAATCTAGCAATGTAAGCGTCTTAAGAGTCAGAAAATCACGTCAGTACAACTATCCCAATAAAATTATATAGTATATATAAAGCATGTACCAAAGTCATAGCGAGATGCCGCTACTACTGTCAGAGTCCTCGCATTCACCAGAATTGAGTTCTAAAACACCCCGCACTAGGGCAGGCCAGTGTAAGTGTAGTAAAGAGGTATTAGAGGTAGAGAGTAAAGAAATTATAAGGAAAGAATTAAGGTGTATTTTAAAATGGTTTTTCGTCGCGCTCAAACACGCAATACCACATTAGAGAGCACCGCTCTCTGAAAGTGGTGTAAATTTTCACTCAGAGGATTGAAGGATCTTAACATGTAGAGTTGTAAAAGCAGCTAGATTCATTAATATATAGTGTATAGAATAACACTGGTTAATTCGAAGAATACGGCTGTGAGAGGGAATGATGCTCTGGTTATCGCTAGGAGGTAGGCGTTACCCTCTAGTAATTCAGGGTGGCATGGCAGATCAGTAATTAGGAATAATTCTGCCCGATATTTCTGATTGCTGAGCTTCCTTTTTGAACCCCGGGGCTCTATATTACTAAATCAGTACGAGAGGAATCCCACGAATCAGTATTCTAATAATTATAACTGAGAGATTTGTTTGTACATTAGAAGGTGAGAATATCACGACCCTAAAAGTAAGCCAGGATTCCTACAAGTATTTGAGATGACGCAAGACCGTTATTACACCATTTCTCTAAGGTGTAGTAGAGTGAGATATAACGGTAAGTCAGATACAATAAAAGAGGCTATGTAACGTCATGTATATCTGTTGACGGATAGGAATTCAGAATAGTCTTAAACATTTAAGGCGGGTGAAATGTTTGAGGGAGAGAGCTCTGTTTTTCCTAACCGGAGGGAGGTACACTTTTAATCTTTCAAGTGTTTAGATCAGCTAAGCCCAGCTATGGCCAGCATCATTCCTCAATTCGATTTTAATAAACTGGGGAAACACAAGTATAAAAAAAAATCAAAAATATAATAAAATTATTATTAAAAATTATTAAAAATAAAAAATAATTTATATTAAAAATAATAAATAATTAAAAATTATAATAAAGTAATATATATATCTATATATATATATATATATATATAGATATATATATATATATATATATATATTATATATTATATATAATATATATAATAAGTATATATATATAGTGTAGGGGGCGCGCAACAACTGAACAGCCAATACTGAAAGATGCCAGATTTTGTCCGCTAAATCTGGCAACCCCTAATCCGTTGATTTTGGCATTTTTGATACTTTTTTTAACTAATATTTACCAATTTTTTTTGGAATTTTGCTACTTTTTTAACGTTTTGCCAGAGATTGTAGCTAAATCTGGCAACCTAATCTGTTAAATTTGACCTTTTTTAGCATTTTTGCACTTTTTTTTCACTTTTTAGCTACTTTTTTAGCATTTTTGGTCCATTATTCCGCAGGTCAAAGATCCCCAAGCTCGGAGGATTTTGGGGATTTTTCCCATTGTCAGCCCTGGACGTCGAAGGCAAAGACTTGAAAACCATTTTCGAGGTTTTTTGTGAATTCAGTCCATGTCGGCAGCTGAACTTGGAAATTTCCAGTCAGTTTCATTAGATTTTTGACGTTTGATGACGTCCATAAGTTAGGTTTTCAGGTTATGTGAACGAATTTAGGTCTGGGAGAGACGACTTAAGAGGGTTTTGAGCCTGAACTCAAGGGTTTTACCCCAAATAAGGGGCTTACGCCCCAAAGGGGTTTGTTTGGTTCCCTAGAAGGTTTTAAAATGATCGAATTAGATCATTTTTGCCATGGTTTCACAATCGATTTATCGAATGTTTTCTTACCCTATATTGATGTTAATATCGATCTTTCTACGGTGCTCTGGTTGACTTTTTAACGTTGAAAATATAATCGAAAGAAATTATTAATAACATTCATTCGATATATCGCTGTAGTTGAGCGGTGGATATTGGAGGGCGGAAGTGAAATCCCGGAAGTAACGGTATTTTTGACCGCGAGGTCGTTCTATATTGTACCGCAGGGTAACAATAGACGAATTAATAAAAATAAAATTAAATAAATAAATTAATAAATAAATAAATAAATTAATTAATAAATAATAAATAGAATTAATAAATTAATAAAATAAATAAATAAATTAATTTAATAAATAAATAAATTAATTAATTAACAATTTTAAAGAAAAAAAAAAAAAAAAAAAAAAAAAAAAAAAAAACACAAATTAAAATTAGAAAATAAATTTAATAATAATAGTTTCAAAGTGATTATATTTATTTTCGGTTGTTTGTTTGTACCGCCGCCGTCAGCCTGGAATGGCGGTTCCGGACGAGTGCACCCCTTCGGAGAAGGGGTGCTGGTTCCTTCCAGATAGGAAATTTTCTTAGAAAGGTAGAAATGCACGGATGCGTAGAGAAGAAGAAGATAGGAAGAAGAGAATGAGGGAGGAAGAAGACCGTAAGGAGGAATGAGGAAGAAGGAGGAAACGAGAAAGGAGGAAGAATTGTGTTTGGAACCCCCCGGAGGAGGGTCCAACTGAAATATAGAAGAAGTTTAAATGCACGGAGTGCATAAGAAGATGGAGAAAGGAGGAAGACAGAGTTTGGTACAGCACGGTGCTGGAGCTGTGGCCGTGCTGAGTTAGTAAAAACATGTCGCTTAGCCTCAAGACTGACATTTCTATTTTTCAAAATCTCGTTTTCTTTTTAATAACGTCAACTAAAATATATTGTTTGTCCTAATTTATTTAATAAGTTTTTTTTATAAGTTTTAATCAGTTTTCATTCTTTATGTTTTTAAATTTTTCTTTTCATTTTAAATTTTTTAATTACCTGTTAAATTTTTATTTCGTTTTCTTTTTAAAATTTTTAGATACTTTTCAATGTTTATATGTAATAGTTTCGCCTTTTTACACACCCCTAAAGCATTAAAATCAGTAAATCGAGTTTAATAATCTACCACTCCATCCCTCCAATCCATCCAATGATCTATGTGATCTCTTGATCTATTGATATCGATTTGATCTATTGATCTATTGATTCAATGCATATTTTGTATAACATTAAAACACAAAAATCTTATTTATTTGGTTTTGTTTTCTTAAATATTTTGTTTTTACTAAAAGTATTCCTTTTTAATGTTAATAACTTAAAAAATTTGCATTTTACATACCCTAAATCAGTAAAATCAGTAAATCAGTAAGCAGTAAATCAGTAAATTCAGTAAAAGCAGTAAATCAGTAATCAGTAATCAAACTGCCCTCTCCACCACCTCCCTTACCCTTCCATGATCTATTGAATCTATTGATCTATTGATCTTATTGATTCTCTATGATTCAAGTCATATTTTTATTAAAATTGTTATGTTTACATACCCTAAAAGCAGTAAATCAAGTAAATCAGTAAATCAAGAAATCAACCACCCAGCCACCCTCCTACCCTTTCATTGATCTAATTGATCTATTGATCTATTGATCTAAAATGATTCAAGTCATATTTTTTAATTAAGATTGTTATGTTTCCATACCCTAACAAGCAGTAAATCAGTAAATCAGTAAATCAAAACTACCTCCAGCCACCCTCCTACCCTTCTGTGAATCTATTGATCTATTGATCTATTGATTCCAATCATATTTCGAGTATCATTTTACTTAAACATTTTTTATTAAAAACTTTTATTTATTTTGTTTTGTTTTCTTTAAAACATTTTGTTTTTACTAAAAATTTATTCTTTTTATGTTCATATAACTTAAAAAATTTTTGCATTTTACATACCTAAAGCAGCTAAATCAAGTAATCAGTTAAATCAAACCAAACCCCTCTATCTCCTACCATGCTCATTGGATCTATTGATTCTATTGATCTATTGATTCAAGTCCTATTATAAGTATCTTTTTGTCATAGACAAACAAAAATCTTTTATTTATTTTGTTTTGTTTTTCTTTAAACATTTTTTTCTAAAAAATTTATTTTTTTATGTTTATAACTTAAAAAATTTTGCATTTTTAACATACCCTAAAGGTAAATCATGAATCAGTTTAATTCAACCATACCAACCCACTCTAGTCCTCCTAAACCATGGATGATCTATTGATCTATGTAATCTATTGATCTAATGATGATTCAAGTCATTTTTTTTGTAAAATATAACATACACAAAAACTTTTATTTATTTGTTTTGTTTTCTTAAACATTTTGTTTTACTAAAAAATTTTATTCTTTTTATGTTAATACTTATAAAATTTGCATTTTTTACATACCCTAAAGCAGTTAATCAGTATTAAATCGGTTAATCAAACCACCCACTCTATCCCCTCCTGCCCATTCGTGATCTATTGATCTATTGATCTAAAATTGATTCTGATTGATTGAAGTCAATATTTTTGTATAAGCATGAACATAAAAATTAAATTTTGCTGTAGTTGTTGTTGTTTTGAAATTGTCGTGTTTGTTGTTTGCATTTGTTGCAGTTGTTGATGTTGTTGTTTGTTGTATGTTGTTGTTGTTGTTTGTTAGTTGTTGCTGTTGTTGTTGTTGTTGTTGTTGTTGTTGTTGTTGTTCGTTGTTGTTTGTTTGTTTGCTTGTTGTTGTTAAAATATAATCAAACGTTCAAAAGTTAAATTGAAAATATGCATACACTTTTTTAAACATATCTCTAATTATATTGAATTGTTAATTTAATTTTACATTAACATTATATTGAAAACTAAACAAAAATATATCTCATCCTAGCCTAACTGACATACAGCATTCATTAACAAGGTAACTAAAATTAGAAGTTTCAACTTACCAGCAGAAGTCAGCATAGCAATCTCAATCTTTACCATACACAACCGCACAAAATATTATTTTTATTATTATTAATTATTATTATTATTGATTTATTAATTATTTATATTATTATTAATTATTATTAATTATTATATTATTATTATTATTCCACATAGATCTTAACAATAACCATAACCGCGTTGCGATACTTTGCCTGCCAGGTCCACAACTTTAGAACATTGTTGGTAAATTGCTCTCTAAACCGGACACCTAAAACATGTACGTTAATATCTTGTTACACTCAAGATAGCCAATCAGAGAACTGCATTTGCTATGCCATCACGGACAGCCAATGAAATTCGAGGAATGACTCATTAATCTTAATATCTTTTGACATATGTGAAGGGTAACGAGATTTATTACTTTGTACCCGATATCTTTTGACACATGAGAAGGGTAACGAGATTTATTACTCTTGTCCTTACTTAACATCTGTTTTTATCTTAAACAGTAATTTTATTATATTATTATTATGATTATTTATTATTTATTTTATTCATTATTATTATTATTATTATTAATTAATTATTATTATTATATCAACTATATATGTATATGAACATAACAAACCCCACATCACCGCACACACACACACACACACACACACACACACACACACACACACACACACACACACACACACACACACACACGCACAGCACTCACACACGCACACACACTACACACACACAAATAAGAACAATAGACTTAAAATTAATACATTAAGACGGGCCAATCATCGTACTAACTTACTTATCACATGACTGTTATTTCTATGATGTCAAGCAGAGATCGTGTCCACACTTTTCTACAACGTCGCTGATAGAACATTTACATTTTTCACATGTTTTAATAATAAACATTAAGTTTTTTGTTTAAATGCTAATTTCTCTTTTACTTTCTATTATTCCTTTATATTTATTATTTTGTTAAAAGTTTAGTTATTTATTTATTATTTTAGTTATTTATTTTTAATTTTAATTTATTTAAAATAATCTATATATTTTTTTAAAAAACTTTTACCTTATTTTTGCTTATTTCTGTTTAAAAAGATTGGTTTTGACTAAATTTATTTCATTTTATGTTTTATAACTTAAAAAGTTTTTGCGTTTTTGCATAAACCCTACTAAAGCAGTAAATCAGTAAATCAGTAAAATCAAACCAATCCTCCCCACCTTCCTACCCATCCATGACCTATTGACCTACTGATCTATGATCTATTGATTCCAAGGTCATTTCGAGTATATGTTTGAGGGAAACTTAACATCAAAATAAATTCTTTATACAACTGATCAACGTAATATATGCTCATGTAGCAAAGTTTTCACCATTAATATAAAACTAACACATAACAATCACCTGAGCTTAAGAAATATTATGTACAACAACAAACCTAGCATACCTTAAGTACGGAAATAAACAGCTAACATAACAAAGTCCACACTTAAAAACAGTAAAGTACACTAAACATAGCAAATACAAAAACGAAAACTTATCACAGCTTTGTCAAGCATATCTCTAACATATCAATGTATTTTTACATAAACATAGTAATAATTAACAAAAAATTAATCATAACCTTGCCCAACATCATTACAGACCCTACGAATATATTAACGTAACAAATTTTTTAACATTAATAAAGCTAACATAACATAACCTGAACTTAGAATATAATGTACAACGACAAACTAACATACCTCACGTATGAATAACTGCTAAAATTCACAAAGTTCGATACTTATCAAGGTGGAAGTAAGCTAACAACGACAATACAAACTCAATGTAATCCAACCTTTCCAACATAACCTAGCAACAGCTAAGCAGTTATTATAACCCAAAATCCCTTACAAAATGACCAGATCTATCAAGACTACCAAACATCTTGAACTATGAATTGACACTACCTTCATATCACAAATGCAATTAATGTCATACGTGTAGGTATGTTATGGTTTGTCGTGTACATTATATTCCAAGTTCAGGTTATGTTATGTTGGCCTTAATTAATGTAAAAAATTTGTTACGTTAACATATATCGTAGGTCTGTATGATAATTAACAAGGTTATGGATAAATTTTTGTTAATATTACAATGTTTAATGTAAAATTAACATTGAAGTGTTAGATATGCTTGAAAGTGTGAATAGGTTTCGTTTTGTATGCAATGTTAGCTCTAATACTTTACTGTTTTAAGTGTGGAACTTTGTTGATGTTAGCTGTTTATTCGTGCTTAAGTTATGCTAGGTTTGTTGTTAGTAACATTATATTCTTAGCTCAGGTGATGTTTGTTAGTTTTATTAATGGAAAAACTGCCTACGGTTAGCGATATATTTCGCTGTGAATACAGTGAGTATAAAGAACTTTAGTTTTTATGTTATGTTTCCCTCCAAATGATGAACTCGAAATGACTTGATCAATAGAATTCAATAGATCATATAGATCAATAGATCGATGGATCGGTAGGAGGTGGGGTGGGTGGTTTGATTTACTGATTTAACTGATTACTGCATTTAGGGTATGCAAAAAGAAAAAAAATTAAGTTATAACGAAAAAATGAAATAAATTTTAGTTAAAACCAAATGTTTTAAACAGAATGAAGCAAAAATCAATATAAAAGTTTTTTAAAAATATATAGATTATTTATAAATAAATAAAATAAAAATAAATAAAATCTAAAATAAATAAATATAACTAACTTTTAACAAAATATAAATATAAAGAAACTCTTACGTAAAAAAAAATACATAACAAAACGAAATGTTTATATTAAACATGTGAAAAATGTAAATGTCTTCCAGCAACGTTTAGAAAATGTTGCACATCTGCTTGACATCATAGAAATAGCAGTCATGTGATCAGTAAGTTAGTACGATGGATTGCCATCTAAGGTATTAAGTAAAAGTGTCTATAATTATTGTGTGTTGTGTGTGGCTGTGTGTGTGCGTGTGTGTGTGTGTGTGTGTGTGTGTGTGTGTGTGTGTGTGTGTGTGTGTGTGTGTGTGTGTGTGTGTGTGTGTGTGTGGTGTGTTAGGTTTGTTATGTTCATAACATTTATAGATGTTATAATAATAATAATAATAATAATAATAATAATAATAATAATAATAATAATAATAATAATAATAATAATAATAATAATAATAATAATAATAATAATAATAATAAATAATATAAATATAATATAACTACTGTTTAAGATAAAAACCAGATGTTAAGGTATAGGACGAGAAAAAGTAATAAATCTCGTTACCCTTCTCATGTGTCAAAAGATATCGGGTACAAAGTAATAAATCTCGTTACCCTTCACATATGTCAAAAGATATTAAGATTAATGAGTCATTCCTCGAGTTAAATTCTAAGCCATTATTACTTAAAAATTCTCTGATTGGCTATCCTTGAGTGTAACAAGATTACGTAATGTTTAGGTGTCGGTTAGAGAGCAATTTACCAACCAATGTTCTAGTTGTGGACCTGTATTCAAAGTGATCGCACGCGTTATTGGTATTGTGAGATCTATGTGGAATAATAATATAATAATAAGTAATAATAATAATAATAATATAAAATAATAATAATTAATAATAAAATCAAAATAATAATAATATTTTGGTGCGGTTGTTGTATGGTAAAGATTGAGATGGCTATGCTGACTTTGCTGGTAAAGTTGAAACTTCTTAATTTTAGTTACCTTGTTAATGAAAGCTGTATGCCAGTTAGGCTAGGATGAGATATGTTTTTGTTTAGTTTTCAATATTATAATGTTAATGTAGAAATAACATTAATATTTAGAGATTATTTTAAAAAAAGTGTTGCATATTTTCATTTAACTTAAACGTTTGATATATTTAACAACAACAACAACAACAACAACCAACAACAACAACAACAACAACAACAACAACAACAACAACAACAACAACAACAACAACAACACAGCACTAGCAGAATTAAAAGGTGTTATAATTCAACAACATCAACAAACTCAACAAATGCAACAAACCAAACATGACATTTATCAACAACAACAACTACAGCAAAGAATTTATTTTAATGTTATGTTATACAAAATATGACTTGGATCAATAATTCAATAGATCAATAGATCATAGATAGGGAGGGGTAGGAGGATAGAGTGGGTGGTTAGGGTTAATTGAATTTACTGTTTTACGTGCTTTAAGGTATGTAAAAATGCAAAATTTTTTAAGTTATAAACATAAAAAGAATAATTTTTTTAGTAAAAACATAAAATGTTTAAGAAAACAAAACAAAATAAATATAAAAGTTTTGTGTTATGTCATATATACAAAAGATACTTATAATATGACTTGATATCAATAGATCAATAGATCAATAGATCAATAGATCATGGATGGGTAGGAATGGATAGAGTGAGTAGGTTGGGTGGCTGGATTTACTGATTTAGTGTGTAGGTATGTAAAAATGAAATTTTTTAAGTTAAAACATAAAAAGAATAAATTTTTAGTAAACAAAATAAAATAAAAGTTTTTATGTTATGTCTATACAAAAAGATACTTATAATATGACTTGAATCAATAGATCAATAGATCAATTAGATCAATAGATCAATAGATCACGAATGGGTTATGAGGGTGGCTGGAGGGTAGTTTGATTTTACTGATTTACTGATTTAACTCGATTTAAGGTATGTAAAACATTACAATTTTTTACAAAATATAACTTGAATCATTAGATCAATAGATCGAATAGATCAATAGATCAATAGAATCATGAAAGGTAGAGGGTGGCTTGGATGGTATTTTGTATTTAATCTGATTTACTGAATTTATACTGCTTTAGGGTATGTAAAAACAATTACAATTGTATAAAATATGACTTGAGTCATTAGATCAATAGATCAATTAGATCAATAGATCTATGGAAGGGTAGAGGGTGGCTTGGAGGCAGTTTTGATTACTGATTTACTGATTTCTGCTTTAAGGTAGGTAATTTGATTTCTGATTTACTGATTTACTGATTTACTGATTACTGATTTAGGGTATATGTAAAAATGCAAATTTTTTAAGTTATAAACATAAAAAGAATAAATTTTTGGTAAAAACAAAATATTTAAAGAAAACAAAACCAAATAAATAAAAGTTTTTGTTGTTATGCTTATAAAATATGACTTGAAATCAATAGATCAATAGATACATAGATCAATAGATCATAGATCAATAGATCATGGATGGTATGGAGGGTTGGAGTGGGAGGGTAGTTTGAATAACTGATTTACTGCTTTAAGGGTGTAAAAAAAAATGCAAAATTTTTTACGTTATAAACATAAAAACGAATAAAAATTTAAAAAAAGAAAAAAAAATAACATTTAAAAAGTAGATTAAAAAATTTAAATGAAAGCAAAAATTATTAAAATGTAAAGAATGAACTTATAAAACTTATAAATTAAAACTTATTAAATAATAAAGAACAAACAATTATTAGTTGACGTTTATAAAAAAACGGATTTTGAAAATATGAAAATGTCAGTCTGAGGCTAAGCGAATTGTTTACTAACTCAGCACCGCACAGGCTCCAGCACGGTGCCTGTACCAACCTCTGTCTTTAATCCTTTCTCTAATCTTCTCTTATGCAACTACCGTGTATTTTAAACTTCTTTTATTGTCAGTTGGTGACCCTCTCTCCGGGGGTTTTCTACAACACCATTCCTTCCTCCTTTCCGTCCTCCTTCTCCTCATTCCTCCTTCGTCTTCTTCCCCTTCCTCATTCCTCCTTCTTCCTTCTTCTTCTCTCTTACGGACAACTTCCGTGCATTTTACCTCTAAGAGAAATTTTCCTATCTGGAATGGAACCAGCACCCCTCTCGAATGGGTGCACTCGTCCGGAACCGCCATTCCAGGCTGACGGCGGCGG
>JABUQX010032767.1:17500-20000 GCA_015478945.1 Trachelipus rathkii
TATATATTTGTAAATACCCCTGATATTTTCACCATGCTGGAATTCGATCCTGTGACCCTAGCAGATGAGCGTGCCAGTGTTTGAACCACTAGCGCCACGACGAGACAAAAAGAAACCGAGAATACTTCTACCGTCCAAGCAGAGCATTACTACTTTTTCCCGTCGCAACCTCGGCGCTAGGGACAAACAGGGTACCTCACATGGTGAATAATAATACCAAAAACCGGGGGTCAATATGTACATAGGTATTGCATTTTCCTGCAATGAAGTATCATGGGTTATTGCTACAAATACAAATTAAATTGCAGTTATCGGCGTTTCTTTATATTATATATATATATATATATACTATATAATATATATATTATATATATATAGATATATATATATATATATTTATATATATATATATATATATATATATATATATATATATATATATATTATATATATAATATATATATATATATATATATATATATATATATATATATATGATATTAAATTTAAAGGTCCTTAAGGAATATACCGGAACGAAAAAAAAAATAGTAAATGAAATGTTGGTATTCCTTATATATTTTTTACATTATTTTAATATTTAAAAAAAAGACTTGTTTTTTTTAACATTTTGGGCTTCATATGATTTCGATTTTGAAACATTTTTTATTTATTTTATTCTTATTGTATATGCTCATTGATGAAGGTTATAGAATATTAGAGAAATATAAAAATGATTATTAATTATAATTGAGTTGTTTGATAAACATACTAGCCTACTGTAGTAAAAGAGATTGATGGCAATTGAAATTTTTCCAAACCAACTTTGAAATATTCCTAATTTAAGTTATGTTTAATAAACATTCTATGCTTCTTAAGACAACAAAAGAAGATAATTATTGTTATTGGCTGTGTAAAAAGGATAAGTGTAACGTTAAATTATCTGTTAGGAAGGATACCTGGTTACAAGGCAGTAGACTTACCTTAAAAACAATTATTAAGTTCATTTACTCATGGACACGGGAACTAACGTCAATTAAATTCTGTGAAGAAGAATTGCTCATTTCCCCAAAAACTACAATTGATTTCAATAATATATATATATATATATATATATTATATAATAATATATAATATATATATATATATATATATACTATATTCAGATAATATTGGAAGCTCTTAACTTCAGAAAAAATCGAAAGCATAGACAAACAACTGGAAACTCAAAATAAGAAAAATGTAAGGAAAATAAGAGAAAAAACTTGTACGCAAAAATTGAAAACTATACGTTTATGTGGCCAGCAAGGTCTTGTATTAAGGGGCTCAAGTGACTCTGGACGTATTGAATTATCAACTCCAGCTGAAAATGACGGAAATTTTAGAAGCCTTCTTAGGTTTCGAGCAATTGGAGGTGACCAGGTTTTGAAGAACCACTTACTTCTATCGTCCAAAAATTCAATGTATACGAATCCGATGATACAGAATGAAATCATACAGTCATTTAGTCAGCTTATACAAAGAAAAATAGTGGAAGAAGTTAATAATATAAAGTTTTTTTCAAGTAATTGCTGATGAAACAACGGATATTTCCCAACAGAACAGTTTTCACTTTGTTTAAGGTACGCGATTGGTGGTGATGGGGGTGATACTCCTTTTACTTTTAAGTGAGGATTGTTTTTATCATTTGTTCGGTTTACGATAATCTCAGGGAGGAAAGCATTTCCAAATGTAATTTGAGTAGACTCGCTATCTTGTTTAAAACTCGAAATTAGAGCTAAGTAGAATGAAGCCTCTTCCCATGAGAGCGAATTCCAGAGGAAGCAAATCTGTTATCGAATGAGTACCTAAAGCTCTATGCACACATTGTGCAGCACATTGTGTTAAACTAATGTCTCTCCAGTCTCTGTCTAAAAGTTCAGGCCATTCGAAACGTCTTAATGATTCATAGCTCTGAAGATAATGGCACATTTTTTTCGATCGATCCGAAAGCACACAAAATTCTGGAAAGATAAAATAAAAGATTTTCTAGTAACACAAAATAACAAGAGGATCAATAAAGATGTGCGAGACCAGATGGTGTGAACGGCATGAAGGGGCGTTTTTCCTTTTTAAAGAGACTCTTGAGCCAATACTTGCGTCAATGGAAGAAATAAAAGAATGGCTGGGTGAATTATCACAGAAAGCTACTTTGTTGTTAAATTCAATCAGTATTTTAAAATTTTATAATAACATTATACTTTTTAAGTAATTTCTTGGAATAACCTACACTTTGTCAAAACAGTTACAGAGTGTCCATTTGGACATGTGCCAGTGCATAAACTTAGTGAAAGACACTATTCAACTTCTCGAAAAAGATAGACAAATGCAGACACACAGAGTTTAAAGACATATTCACAACAAGCTAAAATGTTGAGACAGCTTAGGTATTGAAAATAAAAATGTCCAAGAAGCTACGAAAGTTTCGGAAACATCGTTGTAATGTGCCTACATCAGATCCTGA
>JABUQX010032767.1:22500-39387 GCA_015478945.1 Trachelipus rathkii
AAGAAGAGGTTTTAGAATCTAATACGGAGTTAATAAGGATCTTCTCCAGAACTCTCGTGGATTTGTTGCTGATAAGTTTTCTGCGGTGCTGCTGCTACTCAAAAGATTCGTGGTATAGTCAAGATCAAGTCCAGTTGTCGGCGATTGTTAGATACTTAATACAACTTAATAGGTGATTTTTTTTCTTCATCTTTCCTGATGGCTCCTAAACCATTTCCACAAATTTGAAATGTGCTCGAGTTTTGAACGATCAACTCCAAGGTCTTGGAATTGAGAGCATTTTAAACTGCTCTACATGCAGAGCACTCGCGAATCAATATCATAGCCATCGATAAATGAGGACTTAACATGCCGTGAATTGCACTGAAAAACGCCTTTTCTTGTGTGCGGTATTTCTTCAATGAAGGAATTTCTAATGATTGCTAATCATTTGTACAAGTCTCTTAAACCACTCTGATGCACTTGTTGTTTTCAGAACATTGGCGCGTTTTGGGGTGTGGGGGGGTGTTTGGGGGGTTTGGGGGGTGGTGTCTGGCAAAGGCTTGGAATGTTTGCATTAATTTTTTCTCAAGACCGTCTCTCGAAAAATAATAATGTCCTTTAAAGTTCCCACAGTATTGCGGATTTCTGGTATTGTGGTCAAATCATTTACACTAGATTTTGTTTGTGTGAAGAGCAATGAAGAACAATGCTTTTTATACTTTTTCCACAATATTGCTTGGACAACCATCTCTTCTTGGCAAGATCATCGTAAACAGCCATCGAAACCAACCCCACGCAATTCTCGGGATACAGTTCTTCGGTTCGTGATAAAATCGTCAATGGCTTTCCCAATGGTTTTTGCGTCAAGCGTTTTCAGTTCTACAAAGACAATAAATTCCTCTTTGACTTCATCACACTCTTTTTTCAAAATAGCGCAACCCTATGGATAATTTTTCCTTTCCAGAAATATCACGGTTTTATCTGCTAGTAAGCTATACGCGCGCACTTCCTATTACCTTATTCAACGATGCTTTTCCTTTATAGTAGTACAATAGAAAAATGATCTCATCTCTGAAATCTGAACTGATTGGTATGTGCATTTTTTCCCCTTTTCTAAACATCGGTTTTCAATGACTGATCTCGGCAGTCTATTCGTAAGCGGGCAAAAATCTTTGCATACAGCTCCTTCATCATGATGCTTACCCCGAAGCGGTAAATCACGCTTACCCAAAATGTCACACTTTGGGGATAATTTCGGATTAATATTTTTATATTTTCTTACTATCGATTTTCTTAAGATAAAATGTGCTGGTTAATTGGATGTCTTACCGGCACGGACTACTGTAGAACAATCTTTGCAGCTTCAAACAGCAGTTTTATGCACTCAGTGTTTTGTATGTTCTTAAAACCACCATGAACATCTTTATGTTTAGTGAAAGGTCTTATTATTAAAGAGCCTAGGACCCTCTGACCGATACTTTCATTTGGTGGAATAAAATACAAAACTTGCAATATGCTCCCTTAGGCGCATGGAGTATGTCAGCCAAGGTGAATATGTCTCCAACCATTCATAATTTAATTTCCTCTTTAAGTGGTGCATCTTCTTAGGTGAATCCAACACTCTTTAAAGTAAGTGTTTCTTTTTCTCAGTCGAAATCAAAGATGAATGTCCAACGTATCTACAAATGTCATTTCGTGACTGCCATCTACTGAAACGCTGCTCCGAAATCTGCACCCCATATCATGACTCCGTCGAGGTGCTGGGACTGAGTGTGGGTTCTTCATGCATGCGAAATATGCCAAGTAGGAGGATTGCCTCTTGTGTAGTCTTAGTTGACAAATTGGTATCTTCTTCGTTTTCACCGCTAACATATTGTTTATGTCTTACATTTTCAAATTTACTGAAACAAAATAATATATATATATAATACTATAATATATAATTATATAATATATATAATATATATATATAATATATAGTAATAATTATATATAATATATATATATATATATATATATTATATATATATAATATTTATATATATATATATATATATAATATATATAATATATATATATATAATATGAATAGGTATATAATATTATATATATATAAATATATATAATATATATATATATATATAATAATATATATATATATATATATAGTATATATATATGATAGGTATATATATATAATATATTATAAATATAATATATATATATATATTATATAATATATATAATAATAGTATATTATATATATAGTATATAATAATATCTATATATATATATATATATATATATATATCTATATAATATATATATAGCGGCTCGTCTTTATGGGCTATTGGGCTGCAGCCCCTCCAAATTAAAATGCCAGGCATAAGATGTTGATAGAAATATGAAATTTTTGTCAAGTACAATGAAAATCTGAATTTTTTTTTTAACAATTTAGTACATAAAAAATCCGTAATCAATTAAGAAAATAGCAAAGGAATCCTTTTTCCAACTGCAAATTGTGCGTACGATATTTATTTTAATATATTCAATTAAATAAAAATTTGGGCTCTACTTTTGCGGCTCTAAAATAAGCCAATTTTATAAAGTCTAAAATAAGAACAAATATAGCAACATACGGAATTAAAGAATTCAAAATTCCTTATGTACTTTTTTATAATGTGGCCATTTGGGCTTTCTATTATTTCAATAGCACCTTCGAAGTTTTTCTCAATAAAAAGGTTCCAAATTTTACAGATTGCTAGATTTTGGTCATGGAATCTCCTCATTTACTAGAAGTGAGTCAGTCAGATATCACTAAAGTCATTTATTCGCATTTTACAAGGGGGAGAGCTTTAATTGTTCCAGACCTTAAGTTCGATAAATAACATAGTGAAAATATATGCAAAAATAATTACCCGTGTGAATATATATATATATATTATATATAATATATATTATATATATATTATATATTATATATATACTATATATATTATAATACTATATATATAATATATAATATATATATATATATTAGAGAGAGAGAGAGAGAGAAGAGAGAGAGAGAGAGAGAGACTAAATGCTTGATATTCAGCAACAAACAATAATTCGTTATTTTGTTTCTAAACTTGGAAACCTCTTCTATTTTATTTTTAGGCTTTTGCTTTACGGAATGTGTTCGACATGCCTGCAAAATCGAATTAAAAAAAAAAAAAGTCCTATAATTTATGCACATATTTACAAATATAAAAAATTAGGTAATAGTCCGTTTGAGGATAATCCTATCAGATATTGATATTTTAGAAAGATAATTGATCTTTATAATGATTTCCATCTAAGAAGTTATCAGTTTTTTAATTGCAGATATGTGTTTCGAATGCATGCAAATCGATATTTTAAAAAAAAAAAGTTGCAATTTATGCATACACTACACATAAATCATAAAAAATTATTTTACTAGATTGTCTTATATATATATATTATATATATATATATTATATAGTATATAATATTATTTATATATATTATATTATATATAGTATTATATATATAATATATATATATATATAATATAATATAAGGAAATGCGTCCCGATTTAGCCGGGACAGTCCTTTTTTTTGAAACCCTTGTCCCGATTTAGAAGAGAGTCCCGATTTCGTCCCGGTTTTATGATACATAAACTCAATTTTAACTTCTTTCGTAATATTTTTAATATTTTAATGAATTTATATATATATATGTGCCAACAGATTTAGTTAGACACTAGGAAATAAAAATGAGTAATTACTTCTTATTTTTATTTTTCTTAAACTAAGTTAAATTAATGGTTGCACAAGCAATTGTCAAAGAATTTCCTAGATAAACCAGTACAATTTCAGGAATATCGTCATGGGTGATGGAGACAGGTAATTGAATTAATAATATAGCTGGCTTTTTTATTGCGCCCAACTCTTCTTAATTATCTCTTCTTCTATAACAGAGGCTTTGATTAAATTAATATTGGCTCTTCACGAATCACGTGAAATCACAATTAAAATCGGTATATTAAGGAATATTTTAATATAATTTGAAGGTGCCGGCTTGCCGAGCCGGCACCCTCACGCGTGTCTTCTCTTCTCTCACTCAAGACAGACTGCTCTTTATTCTCAGGATTCTTTAACCCTAAGAATCTTTTTTAGGCGTCGCTTTGCGACTGGCCTTTACAAGATTTAAAATTTAAATATACGTCGTGTACTGATTTTTTGCTCCCCCCCCAACATGAACTATAGAAGGAGCGAAGATTTCTTGATCATACATGGTATATATATACACTAATTTTTTTATTATAGGGGGTTATCCCCCTTTCACTTTTTTTTTTCCTTTTTTTTTAGATTCTAAAGTTTTTTTGTTAATTTTTTTACTTCAAAATATCATAGACAATAGTATTATGTTTTTTATCTAAATCAGTACAAAATCACATTGCACTATTACTACTGTAATTATAATATTTCTCAATTATAATCTGGCCCAACTTTCTATTTTTTTTTTTTTTTTTTTTTTTTTTTTTTTTTTTTGAATGTTTTTTTTTTTTAAAACATTATTTAATATTAAAAATTCTTCAATTTGTTATCCCAATAATTAAAGAAAATTTTTTTTTTTTTTTTTTTATATTATTATTATTTTTTTTTATGGCATTAATCATGAAATTTTCAAAATTATTAGATTATATTTTTTTTTTTTTTTTTCAATGCCAAAAGGCAATAAAATAAATATTTAGTTATTATATATTTTTTTTGTAGTTAAATATCGTGACGGCTCAATAGTTATTAAGCTATTTCTTCGGAGATCTTCTCCCTCCCTCTTCATTTGAAAAAAAGCAGTTTGACAACTTCAGAAATTTTAGCTTTACAAGAAACATGATTTCCTCCTCTCCAAATTTAACAACCCTTATTAAAAGAAACTTAAAGAGAGAAAGATTGATTAAAATTTAGTTTATTTTTTTCGATTACTTTACCATTTATTGTTTTCAACATCGCTTTGGCGAATACCTTCAAACCGATAATAATGTAGTTAAAATTTAAAGTATCATCAAGATCAAAGAGGAATAAATATCCATTGATCTATCCGAAAAACAAAATCACTGTAAAATAAATCCTTTCCTAAAGCCACATAGCTTGCTTTCACAAATATACTTTAGCTAATAATACAAAACACCTTTTTCAACCCAAGATTTATTTAGATTATTTCTTATTATTAATTATATTAGTATTATTATTATATATATATATTATATTATTATTATATTATTCATTATTATTATTATATTATTATATTATATATCACTAGTATTATTTCATACCACAATAATCTGTACACTTTTGTTTTCAAACAATTTGGTGTTTTCTTCCTGCTTTTCCTAACGGCTCTCTCAGCTTGAGAATAGAGTAGAAAGTTGTTGTTCTGCGTAATCGCGTGGTTGGGGGAGATATTCTTGCCTCGTTATTCGTGGGGGAAAGCATCCTCCCTCGGGATACCTCTTTTTCTCTGTTGCTGTAGTAAGGTTGGGAGTGATGGGGGGATTTGAAGACAAATCTGGAGTCACACGCCTCCGTTTTCCACTTTGGATCCGAAATATGAGATTTTTCACGTTAGGGTTAAGATTCTTGACTCTGCTAAACTGTCGTCTCACTGTGATTTTAATTTTTGTTGTTTTTCTTTCTTGATTGGAATTTCTCTCTTTTCATGCACTTTTAATTACCGTTAATTATCTTGATGACTGTTCCATTAGAAGCTAATTAGGATTTGATAATGTTCGGTCCCTCGTCTGGGGTCACTTTGTGCCAGCTGTGTTAGTTAGACACTAGGAATATAAAGATGATTATACTTCTTATTTTATTTCTTACCTAGTCCAATTCATATTCAAATAGTATTCAATGATTTATGATGATAAACAATACAAATTCAGGCAATGACGTTATGGGTAATGGAGACGTAGATCAGATATAGATGCTGGCTCTTGTATTGCCGCCGTCTTTCTAATGCCCTTCTTCTCACATGGGCTTCGATTAAGTAAGATGTCTCCACAATCATAGTAAAAGTTCACAATTAAAATCGGTGTATCTTAAGGAATGTTTAATATAATTTGAAGGTGCCGCTTTGCCGAGCCGGCACCGCTCACGCGTTCTTCTCTTCCACTCAAGACAGACGCTCTTTATTCTCAAAGCGATCTTTAAACTAAGAAAGCTTTTTTAGGCGGTCGCTTTTTGCGACTGGCTTACCAAGAATTAAAATTACATTTAATAGCGTTCGTACAGATTTTTTCCCCCGCCCGCTCTCACACTGCCTTATGAAAGAGGCAAGCATTTCTATCATTACAAGGATAGAGTGATACTATTCTATATAGTAAGGGGGGTTAGCCCCTTACATAATATATACATATATATATATATATATAAAATATATACTATAATATATATATATAATATAATATTAATATATATCTATATATTATCAACATATAATATATATAGATATAATAATATATATATCTTATATATATTGATGGAAAAACAAAGCATGATACAAAACATTTAGAACAGATTAACTCTTAATTGGTTTAAGTTCATTATATTCAGAAGTTATCTACTGTAAATTTCTTTTGTTTTCAATGCTCTACTAAGTAGGCAATTAGACTCAAAATTCGTCTTTTCATAGATTTCTTCTTGCCCTTCTAATTAGATTTTCTGCTCTCCTAAAGATTATATAGTATATATAATATATAAATAATATAATAGTATAATATAAATATAATATAATAATATTTTATATATATATATATATATAATATTTATATATCATTTATATATATATATATATATAATATTATAAATATATATATAGATATATATAATAATAAATATATACGTATATAGTATATATATAAATAATATATAATATTTATATATAATAATATCTGTTAGATGATGCCGAATATTTATATTAGTTTTATAAGAGGATCCATAAATAAGATCATTTTAATTCAAATTAACAATGGGTAAATATATATAAAAGGCAAGACGAGGTAAACACTAATAAATAAAGTTAAACCGATAAGAGGTTAATCTGACTACGTTTTTTAGGTTTGCTAATTGGTTTTAAATAATGTCGGCAAAAAATTTACATGAAATTTGAGAACGGATTCCAAAAAATGGTTCAGATTAGCAAATGAGGGCAAGAGCTGACCCTTTAAATTGTTCTGTAAAATAATAAATTGCGGTCATAACATGGAGATAGGAAATTTAACAACTGTGGGTGAGATAAAAAGCCTACAATATAATATAATAATAATAATATAAATATAATCATAATAAAATAAAATAATAATATAATATAATATAATATAAGATAAGTATATATAATAATAATAGTAATATATAAAAAAATAAGTAATAATAAAAAATAATATAAAATAATAAAAGATAATAATAAATAAGATGATGATATGATGATGATGGATGATGAATGATGATGAATGATGAATGATGATATGGAGATGAGATGATGAGAATGCATGATGGATGAGAGAGATGATGATGATGATCGATGATGATGATGATGAGAGATGATGATGATGAGATGAGGAATGATATAATAATAAAATAAATAATAACAATAATAAATAATAAAAATAATAATAATAATAATAATAATAATAAATAATAATAAATAAAATCGATAAGGTATAAGGGGGAGTATATATATATATATAGTATATAGTATATATATATATTATATATATATCAATATATATATAAATATAATAATATAAATATATATACATATATATAATCGTCACAAAGGCTAAACCCCGACTGAGCAACTAAAGTTAGGGTCGATCGCAGTTTGGACCTAGTAACGAACCTAGAAAAGTCCTTCCATGAGAGCTGCTAGCAACGTGGGTGTGAACCTTTTATTATATCTATTATAGTATACTTATATGATCATTAATTAATTAATTATTATATTATTTATTAATATTAATTGAATGTAAGTATTAAATTTAGTATTATTAGTAATCATACTTATTTATTCATTATTATTAAATATATAATTATTACTGTTATTGAATTATGATATTTATATATATATATATATACTATAATATATATATATATATATAATATTATATATATATATAATAAATATATGATATATATATTAATATAGTATAAAATAATTAATATATATTATATATATATAAAATAATATATATAATGTAAATAATATATATATATATATAATATATCTATACATATATAGAGATATATAATAGATAATACTATAATATATATAATACTATATACTATATATATTATATAATTATTATAATAATATATATATATATATATATACATATATTTAATAAGATAATATATATAGATATATATTAATATATATATCTATTATATATATATAATATATATACTATATATAATAATACTATATATAATATATATATATATAATATATATAATATAATATATTTACTTTTTATATTATTAATATTAATGTAGTAATAATCATAATAGTTATTATTATTAATATTATATATATTATTAATAGTTATAATTATTATTATATTGATTATTATTATTATTATGTATAATAAAACATACGACTGAATTCATTAACAACTTGTTTAAAATGTCCCACACTGTAATCTCTCACCGGAAATTAACGGTAATTGGCCGCATCTCGGCGCTGCCAACAATTACCGTAAAAAATACGGTCACAAGCCGGTGACTAATAAAATAGCGTAGCCGTTTTCAGTAAGGGTAAGGTACGTACAATACAACGACCGTTATTAATAAATACGGTCGCCGTTTTAAAATAAAGTAACGTACGAAAAATACGGACCACCGTTATCTCAATATAAACGGTCACGTTTCCATAATGCAATTAAACCGAAAAAATACGGACATCGTTTTATAGTAACGAATACGATCGCCGTATTTTTACGGTAAATAGTTGGCAGCGCGAGATGCCGGCCAAATTACCGTAAATTTTACGGTCAAAATTTCAGGCCAATTACCGTAAATTTTACGGCCAAAATTTCAGGTTGAAATGAAAAGCCAAAATAATATATTTTTTTATAAAGATATATATATATATATAATATATCATATAATATATATATATTATATATAATATATATATAATATTAATATAATAATTTATATATATAATATAAATATAATATATATAAATCTATATATATATTATTATATATATTATATATAAATATATATATAAATAATAAAGAAGACTTAAGTAATTTTTGTCGCAATATTGAACATTCATTTTCATATACCATAAATAAAAACAAAAGAATTTAAATGTTGAAACAATTACACAGTTTTAATTAATTAAGGGAAGTTCAATCGTTTTGCTCGCGGCGTATAGCCAAATATCCGCCCCCCGCCCTAAAAAGGACATAAATTCGGTATTTTTCAGCGATTGACTATATAAACACAAAAATGTAGCTTTTTTCGGTGTTTTTCTGGGACTGTAGTCATTCTTCAGAATTTTGAATTTCAAAATCCATGTTTGTGTATTTCAATCACTGCTCAGAAGTTTTAGCAGAATGACTTCAAACTGAATATGCATAGATGGGCCCTTACCTACAATATCCACATTTGCTTTTTCGATTTTGTGAGTTTTGTGCTCAGCGTTTCAATCTCCAAACCCCATTTTTTTTTAATTGAAAAGGGAAAATGACATTTTTTTTTCTACTTCATTCCGATCAACAATCAAATTTCAGTGCTGCTTAACAGGCAAGATGGGCATCTTAAAGAAGAATTTCTTTGTATACGCAATAGGTTTGGATTTGTTCTGGAACAAATTTAAGAAAAAAAGTTAAAAATTTTTAAAAATTTCAAGCGAGTAATACCAAAAATATATCTAAGCCCTGAATTGATTTGATCGGATGAGTAGAAAAAAAATGTCTAATTTTCACTTCATTTTAATGCTAATGTTTCTTGGGAATTGGACACACGCTGAGCACAAAACTCGAGAAGTCAAAAAAGTAAATGTCGGATATTGGAGGTAATTGGACCCATCTATGCTCATTTCAGTGTTGAATCATTTCGCCAAAAAATTCTGAAGTTGAATGAAGTAGTCAACAAACATGGATTTCTGAAAAATTGAAAATTTGAAAGAAGACTAGTCACAGAAACAACCGAAAAACCGTTTAGTGGGCATATAAGTCGAAGCTACATTTTGGTGTTTATATAGTCAAAATCGGCTGAAAATTCCGAATTTTATGTTCATTTTTAGGAGGGGCGGATATTTAGGCTACGCCCCAGCAAAACATTGAACGCTCCCCTTTATATAAAAAAAAATTGTAATGGTTTTACCATTTTAACCTATTTTTTGTTTATAGTTCCTAATGTATAGTTCCTGAGGGCTTCCAACGTCTAAGAACAAAATGGTATAAGGTTGAGGTAACTTGGTGGCAGAACTCTCACTGAAATTTTCCAACCATAATTTATTTCATTCGATCATATTACATCGAGAAAAAACACAGAATTATTTTGACGATTCTAAAAACGAATCAAGAGACTTCATTTGCTTTCCATTGGCAATTTTAAAAAAAAATGATGATTATCATGCGCCATTAATCTTTGTCGAAATACGCTTGAAATGAACATACAAGAATACTTCATATCTAAAATCTCTTATGATGAATTTCTGATGTGCTTTTCTCTCATGACCATAAATAAAACGATTGCTTAAACAAAAATAATTATTATCTAAATGAAAAATGTTGCCACTTGCCGAATTCTATATGCCCTGAAAACTTCATATTGATGGAAAAAACAAACTATCGCACGTAAACAATTTGGATCTTTTTCTTAATTTTGGCTATAACCTTTTGTTTTTGAAAGCAGGTACCAAAAATTCAGCAAGTTATTTTAGATAGTAGAACTATCATTGTATAAGCTCAATTTCAAGGCAATTCGACAGAGGTTATGTGCCCGATAATAAGAAAGAAAAAGAAAAAACGTGCAATTGAAGTTTGAGGAACTGCGCGATCTCAGATCGGATAAAAATTGAGAAATTTAATCCTATAATAATTTCCAACACCCAACCCAAGCAAGATTTACCGTATCCGATAAAACACAGTAAAAATTAAAAAAGACAAAAAACCATTAAAATGTTAAAACCACTGAACAATGTAAAGTAGCAAGAAGAGATTTTCAGTTTCTAAATTTTGCAGTGGTTTTACCAATTTTAACTTGCACTTGTTAAAATATATATATATATACTATATATATATATATATATAATATATATATAATATATATAATATCATATTTAAATTATATAATTATTAAAATTTTAAGCTATAATATATATATATTATATAGTATATTTATATATATTATAATAATGAATTTTTAATAAAAAAATAGGAAATATAAAGCTTTTATAATACAAAGAAAAAAAATTATAAGTTTTTTATAAAGTAGCTATGTATAAGAGAACGATAAAAAAATTCTAAATTGCAGAATTAATGGTGCTAAATAAATATAAAGGTCAAAAGTAAATTACTGGTTGTCGTTTCATATTCGTAATACTTTGATCAGTTGATGAATAAATAAAATAATAATAATAATAAATAATACATATCATGCATGATATTTTTTTTTTTTTTGAGTTGATGCTACAGGGCACACAGCATACCAGGTCATGCGGCTATACCGTGTCAGGAAACCAACAATAGGGGTAGTCCCTAGCAAAGACATAAAAATCGCGCTGAGATATATAACATCTATGAGGACGATGTTAAAATCAACAGAAGGAACAAACGCTGTATCGGAATGAAGAAGATTTCAGGAGGATATCGTGCAGGCGACTAATGGCGGCAATTCAGACATGCAAACCAGGGAAGAACGTGCGTCGAAGGGCAGAAAGGGCATTGCAATCCACAAACATGAAAAATGGAAAGGCGGCAACTCGAGAGGCAAAACGGGCAAGACGGTACACCATCCCGCGACATGAGAAAATACATGGGTGATGTTTTTATGACACAGACGCAACGAGCCAGGACCACCTCCAAAGGCGACGACTCCCTGCAAGAAAAGGACCCATGGCTCAATGAGGGGCTTGGACAGTCGGAGCTTGGCGCCGCGATTCTATCCTCCAGACGAACAAGCATGCCCAGCCAAGAAAGGAAACCCGCGACGAATGAGATATAAAATCAGAAGCAGAAGGGTCCCAGTCGCATAAGGCAAGGAGAGGATTGAACATGTGCACTACTTGTTCGCACGCTTTTAGCTTCCCTGTCAGCTCGCTTCGTTCCCCTAGAACAACCACATGGAAGGCGACCCAACAGAATGTTACAGTCGCCCTGCCCACGTGCAACGAGCAGGAGGAGTCTGTGGAATGTAGAGACAAAGGGTTCTGGAAGACGGCACGCAACGCCTTCAAGGGCACACTTCCTGGAATCGGAGAACAGTTGTATGACACCCACCGAGGGGAAGCCGCTCAACCTATGAACCGATACCACCGCAACATAATATAATATAATCATAATTTTTTTTTTTTTTTTTTTTTTTTTTAGTCGGTGTAGCAGGGATCCCCACAGCAACAAGAGGTGGCTAGCCATGTACACTAACGACAAGGGAAATCCTTAACAAAACGAAAGAGGAACAAGGCTGAAGATAGATGTTAGATTTTAATCCGATGTTTCACTTCTCAAGAGAAGGTAAAAATAGCGACACTACGAAATGAGATGATTCGGATAAATGTGCTGAAGGGCCGATGCTGAAATGGTAGGTTAGCCACGTCAGGAAAAGAAACTTGCTTCGAAGGGTCGAGATGGCAACACAATCCACAAGAGATGAACGACAGTGAGGGGACAACTGGAGGAGCAAAAAGGGCAGGTCGGGGGAACCCCCCGCGACATAAGAATCCATGGGCAAGATTCTATGACCAAGACGCAAACGAACCAGGACCACCTCCAGGAGGCGCTTCGCCTCCATAATAAGATGAATAAAATAATATAATAATGAATAATAATAATATACTAATAATAATAATAATATAATAATAATAATAAAAATAAAAAATAAAATATAATAATAATAATAATAATATAATAAATAATAATTACAGAGATCCCTTATAAGGATTAAATTTAATCTTATTTTTTTTTCTTATGTTTCTTCTATGCTCTAAATTATAATTCTTATCTCAGTAGGAAATTTAATAAATATCCTAATGAAAAAAAGTTAAGAGCCATTAACATTATACCAATACTTTACCTGTATATTTCACGCATGATCACGGTTTAAGTATTTATTTATCAAGTATTTATGATGTAGCTAAAAATAAAATAATCAATTTTAAAAAATGACAACAAATAGAAAAAATTTTAAAACAATTAATTTCTTGTCATTAGGATTGTCAAGAAAAATAAAAAAAAGCTACAGTAATCTAATTCTAGGCCCCTACGTGCACTCTACAAACATCAAGTACTCATCATTTCGTTACATTTTACGTTTGACATGTTGCAAGTACAGTTGGAGCTGAAAAGTATAATTCAAAATAAAATAATAACTCCTTCGAATTATTTTGAGCTCACAATTTACTTAAATTTTTAATATTTTATTTTTTTCAAATTTATTGATTTGAAACATTATTTAGTTGCATTATAAATAGTTAGTTAAAAGTGATCATGCCTGAAGTATAACGGCGTAGTAATAGTGGCATAAATATTAATATTAGTACTTTTTTCATATAAAATAGTCATTAATAAATTTTGTTCCGAAAATAAAGAATTATTTAAAAAAGAAAGGGGGCTTGCTAATAATAAAAAATAATAAATAATAAAATAATATACTAATAATAAATAATAAGAATAATAATAATAAATAATAATAATAATAATAATAATAAATCAATTAAAGTGTCCCGAGATGAAATTGAATACTTTAATCACTCACGATTGTCCCACTCATTCAAGTCTGTTGAGAATTTCAGGTACCTTTCGATGATGTGCTTTGCATTCCCTGTTTTATTCCTCTCTAACTTTGTTCCACCTCCCAGGATTAGCCAACAAACATCTGAAGAAAATTAAACTAATTAATATGCTTTTATAGAATTGTTAATGTTCGCGTGCAGTTCATATATGAAAATTTCAAACCTAAGATAACCTAAATCATAAATAAATATTCTTAATGACTTTTCGATACATTGTCCAAAACGGCAGTGACACTCGAGTTTCGCATGGAAATAAAATTGCAAGTAATAAACTTTTGCAATACAAAAATATCAAGTAAAAAAAATTTTGGTTAACATTGAATTTTTAATTTAGAGAGAGAGAGAAAAAGATATTAAAACTAGATAATTATTATACTATTCAAAGAATTGATTTGACAATGACATATTCCTAAATTACCTTTGAATAAATTCCAAAACTGATCTAGCTCCTTCTGGATATTCAATATTAAACACGTAAAACGCAGCAAAAAGAATTGCAAAAGCAGACCCAAAATCTTCGATACGAACAATCTGGACTTGCTTGTCAACTGCCAACATATATCTTTTGCATGTATTAATAGAAGATCCTGAAAAAAAAATATTAACATGATTAAAAAATCACATAAAACAAAGCGGAAATATTTAGAAAGCACGTTTAAATTCGAAGAAACATTCGCAATAGAATTCTTATGATTTCAAAGATACATATGGAATGTAAATGCAGAAGACAAAATAAGCAGTTAATATTTAATTCCTGGGCAATACTGGCTGACCTATCGAAAAATATTTCTTACAATATATAATCTATATATATTAGTATATATATATAATATATAATAATATAAATATACGTATATAAATAGTACTGATATATATATATATATAATATATATATATATATATATATATATAATATAATAATATATATTATAATATATATAATATAGATCACTCAAACTCACAACTGCTTCGTCAAAACACCAGTTCACCCCAATAATAAATAGCTAAAACTAAAGGCCCCCACACAAAACATTTTTGCAATCGACATTAACGAAGCCATTGATACAGCCCCAGACACATCTATCCTACAAAAAGTACAATCAACATGCCCACTAATTTCAGAGACATGGTTACCAACTTCCCTATCAGGGAAGCAGCAAAACAGAGTAAACAAGAAACAACGTACAGTAAACATACAAAATGGCGTACTCAAGGACAATTCAACACCACTATTTAATTATTCACTGCGACCTACCAAACACAAACACTCGACAGCAAAGATAGACAACTTACCGTAATTTTGACATCCCATAAGCCACCACACATCCAGAACTAAACACACACATTCTCTGCTCAACATACATTAAACCAAAATAAAACTTGGCTAACTGACACAGAAGGTCCGCATGCACCTAACTAATTCACAGAAGACGCAACGTGTCACTGACAACCTCCCAAATCTTTAACAGTAATAGCTATCCCAATAACAAAACACCCAAAATTCTGGAGAACACCTGCGACACACACCTAACCTTCAAAAGACATTGAAGAACTCAGCGAAATGAACTAAACATAACAAGAACCCTAACCTAGCGCGGACATTAAGCAATAAACAAAATCCATAATCATCTACAAACAATACATCCCGTTCAACATAATTAGCGTCAACTGTATGGCACCACCTTATGTAAAACCAAGAAAATGAGAAACATTCGACCACCCAAGCAAAGGACTCAGAATCATAAACAGGCCGTTGCACACTTACAATCCACACAACACTACATGAAGAAAACAAAAATATTACCATAGAATAAACATTTAGAAATAATAGACACACAGTTCCGACACCTATGCCACACTGCACTTCCAACCCTACTAACCACAGGTTAAAACAACCCTCCATCTTCTTCAGCCTTATTATAATAAACAAATCCTAACACATCCGGCCCCAACAGGCAACATCCTTAAATACAAAATAAATACAATCACAGCTGCACGACATAAATGAAAATTTAAGAAAACCGACAACGCACACATACATACTAAAAATGAACATCCACCGAAATGCACTCGAGAATTCAACTCCTCTTTCGTCAAACGTCCACATCATTTTGCCAACTAAGTAAGTGTCACGACCCAAAATTGCCAATATTACAATACAGGTTAACTAAACCAACAATGTCAAATACGGCACAAAAAGCCAACCAGATCCCGGAGAAATGTTGTCCGCACTTCTCCTAGAGTGTCCAATAATCATCGTCCCACCAGAGCAACTGGGACCAGTCACAAATCTAAGCGATTTTTGGTGAGGGCCGCTTTTGCGGCGGCCGGGGTATTTCAGTGATTGGGCTCATGTCTGAAGGAAGGGTGGAGCAGTGGGCGAACGAAAGAAAAAAAGTGTAATAATATTAGTATAATATATATATGATATATAATATATATATATATATATATATATACTAAATATTAATAATAAATATAATATATAAAATATAATATATATATATATATATATTAGTACTCATCAGTATCATCATCAATCCCCCCCCCAACCAAAATCACGACCTTTTCCCCCCAAGACTGGGGGTAAGATGCGTGAAGTAGCACCGGAAGCAGAATAATAGTAGAAGAATACGGTAATACAAGCAAAAGGAGATCCAGACCTTTACCACGCCCCCTCATACTATTGTGACAACTCGTCCGCAGTCAGAAATCCACAAACTAGGAGCTTCACGGACACTCGTGACGGGACCCCACTAATGGATATATAATATATATATATATATATATATATATATATATATTATTTTATATATATAATATACGTCTTATAGATATATATATAAATATAATATATAATATATATAATATCATAT
>JABUQX010032768.1:0-45000 GCA_015478945.1 Trachelipus rathkii
ATGTTAGTGCTGTGATGTATGTGGGCAAGTTTACATTGTGTGAGTTGTGAGTTTGTGTTTGTCCTGTGGATTCTATTTATTCTTTACATCATATACATTAGTTAAGAGTTACGGTACGTTAAATCTTTGTGGTAAATGTCATTACTATGCTAAGTTAAAATAAGCATCGTGAATTTATGTAATTGAATATATGAATGCCTATGGAGAGAAAGATAACAGATTGAATAGGTTACCTCTTGTATGGTTGATTCATAATATTTGTTACTTACTTGCTTAGATTAAGTATTATGGAAAAGTTTTCTAAGTATAGCTGTTTGATGTATCGTTGTGTTATAAGTTTAATATATGTTCTGAGATGTGGTGTGCCCGATGATACATATATGATTAATAAAGTTGATAGTCAGTTGTTCTCAAACTTAATAGTCCTCATATTTCTCACCCCCTTCCAGTATTCAGTCATCATAAACCTTAGTAATACACTAAGCTCTTGAATATTATTATTTTACTCATTATTTCTTTTTTATATAATATATATATTATATAATATATAATATAATATATATATAAGATATATTATATATATATATAATATATATTAATATATATTATATATATATTATTATATAATAAAGTTAACGATTTTGAGAATCGAATAATTTTGATTTAATATTCTATTAATATACTTAATAATTTGTTAAATATATTGATTTAATATAGATTTATTGATCATAATAGTTAACATTTTATAGTTATATTATATTATTGTAGAATAAGATATAATATATAATAATGTTACCGATATTTGTGAGGTACTTTTATTGACTATTATATAATATTATAATATAATATAATATACTTATTTATAAATTCAATTAATATTATATATATATATTGAGTATATATATATATATATATATATAATATATATATAAATATATTATATTAATAATATATAATAATATATATATTAAATTGTATATTATTAATTATCAATATATATATTGTATTAAAAGTAGTACATCTATTTAAAGATAATATAGGACTAGTACGCTATTAATATAGATATATATATAGATATTATATAATTGAATATATATATAATATTAATTATAATATATATATTTATTATTATATATATATATTAATTATTTAATATATATTATATCTATACATACAATATATATATACTATATTTATATATAACCTCAATCGTTATCATCCACCACTATACTCGCCCTAAGATACTTGGAGTAAGTATAATGTAATCTGATAACATTATATTATAGTACTAACTATACTATATTAGTAGTATAGTAATATATAGATATATATATAAAAGAATAATAATATATAAGTAGTATATATATAGTATATATATATTAGTATTAATAGTAAAATATTAAATTATAATATTAAATACTCATATTAAAGTATTCCTTTAAAGATTCTGTAATTATTAATTACCTGAAGAAAATAAAAATATTATATGTGGGTAGATAAGAGTATGTTAGGCTTGGCATTTCGTTGCTATCATACTTTAACAAATTCTGGGTCCGTTTTTCGAACACAGTTGACTCAAATTGTAAATCGAGGCTCTTACAATTCAATTTTGATCTGAAGCTTGTGTCTACTTCACAAGCCACCAATATAGAGGTAATAATCACTTGCTCACACAGATTATTGAAGGAAAACGGTTAGAAGTTTGAGATAACCTTTTGCAAAGTGAGGATAAGACTGGTAACTACTAGTGACCAGAATTGATAAGAGATAATGTAATCATAAGCATGCTAATCGTCAGAGTCATTTAAGAATTACTAGTACCCTTTCTTCTCCTCTCCAAAACGTCTTAGTAGGAAGTGAAACTGTATACATCTACGTTGAAAGAGTTAATATTTAAATTTTTTCTTCATAACTCTATTTCTTGCAAGTAAGATTTAATTTCATTACAAAGAGAGATAAGAAATTTTTCGGCTAATAAGTAGATTTTCATACATTGTTTGATCATTCCTATTTCACATTTTCTTACCCCCCAGCAATTACAACCTGGTTCATATAATATGATCTAAGTACATTATCGATTAAAATCAATCAATTGTTTGGAATTTCCCTTGCCGAGTGACAAATTACAGATCATTTAGTACAGAGAACTATATAATCTCTGACTGAATGCCAGTTCTTTATTTGCTCCTAATTGTTTTTGAGTAGATGTTATTTCATATATCAGAAAAACTAGAGAATACTATGGATTTGGCGCCCTACAGCCTTGCCGGTAAAATAATTACAAATTTAGAGCCTTTAAGTCATTAAGTGATAAATAAACTATTCGATACATTCTTCATTCACCGTTAGATTTTCTTCGAGTTGTTGCGCCGTAAGAAGTTAATCTTGCTAGAAACCCATCTCGCTACTTCTAGGTGGGAAAGGAGACCAACTACATTCCTATCGCTTCAGCCTCGAAAGTCTTGCCACAACAAACGGGAAAAAGGCGACTATTTAAGTGAACTAATTTAATGGCGTTTACCTTTGATAACATCATTAAGCAACATCTCTCGAAGTTCAGGATGGGTAATACTGTCTGGATGCCAAAGATATTGATGAGAAATCTACTAGATCGTTTAAACTTACGTTCCTACTCAGGGTTTTACCTCCGTTACTTTGCGCTAATAAATCCAGAACGAATGCCAAGCATTGCTGCATCGTCAGTTTGTGCATGCAAACAGACATTTTTTTTCCATAAGTCCTACATATCAAAGAATGTGATGTGACTAGTCGTGTCACACAGTTCACTGTCTCCAGTTCAGTGAGGCTTTCAAAATGTCAAGTAGGTCATATAGGGACATATGCCTTCCTTTAATATAGCCATTTTATAGTATACGCTTGCGGAAAATAAGGCAACGGTGCATAAGTTACCTGTAGTTTCAATCGGAGTTGTATTGAAAAACAGTCTTGAGTTTGGTTACGGTATTTTTTAATTTCTTCGTCTTCATTTATCGTATCACATTGCTATGCGTCTTGGATCTCTGGTGCTGCATATCAAAAGTTTCTTCGTACCTTGTAAATAGGATCGTGCGATCAAGAGAGCATAATTTTTTAATTTTATTTGCTATTCCTCACCTACATGCAACTTACAATATCTTTTGCAACATGGAAGAATGAGGGTTTCAGCAGTGTACATCGCCGTTTTTTTGCTCTTATAGACGACTTCTTTGAGTGACTACTTTTTAATTATGACTAGAAGACACTGCATGGCATGATGATGGGCCAGGCTGACCAGATTATCAAACGAGATGTTTCACACCACCTTCTATTCGTTTAAAGAAGCTTGCATCTTTACCCTTTATCCTTTAAAGTGTTGCTCATGACAGGCTATGTAGATGACGCTTTAGAAAACTAGGTTTCATAGGAACCTTTCAGACATGACCTTGTAGCATACGGACATCAACTTAGGTTTGATATACGACTGCCTTATAAATTGATATAGTGAACCCAGTATTTAATTGTAACTCTCAGCATACTGTGTCTCTTTTTTGATGGAGCCTCACAATATATACATATATACTATATATATATTAATTATATTCTTTATATTTACTGTTGAATGCGCACTCTTTTATTTATCATATATATAACCTTAAATATAATAATAATAATAATACTATAATATTTATATTATACTATTAATATATATATATTACATATATATATATATATATATATATATAATATAATTAATTTATATATTATAGAATCTTGTATACTTTATATCTACATTGGCTGTACCTTAAAATGCAATATTTCTACTGACCCTTACGATAGCCCCTCTCTAGAAAATCCCGTCCCGTACCCCTGGAGAGTATACGCGATAAACCCCTCCAGCTATTGAGTAACCTCTTCTTGGTGTTAGCGGTCGGATGCAAATCGTATATCACATAGCACATTTTCTATTAAATGTGGTGCAAGACTTTGTTACGTTGCTCAAATTAAACTGTCCTGTGCTCTCTGTCGTAGATGTATCTGAGTGCTCGATATGATCGTCGAATGTCTGTGTGATGCGATGGTGAATTCTGTCCTTTAACAGCGATCGATATATTTATTGTGTGTGTGTGTGTGTGTGTGTTGGTGTGTGTGTGTGTGTGTGGGCGTATATATTCCTCAGTTCATCCCAGCACGCTGTGTGCTGATTTATTTTTGTTTATATACAATCGTTAGTTAGAATATACGATAAATCTTTGTGTAATATATACTTTTTTAATGTTAAGAATTACATTGATAATATGTTAAGATCATGCATGAAAAAAAATGCGTGAACTATGTTACTGTTACCATCGAGCTATGCCATATCTCACACGTTACTTTGACTGTTGTAGTATGGATAAACTTACATCCTGTGGTAATTGTTAAAGTTCTACAGACTATACAATTAACTATAATATCTTCCTTATAAATCTATATATTATTAATATCCCATACTAAGGAACCAAACCTATTTAATTACTATGATATATCAGTTATACTTTACATATTATTCTTACTATCATGATATATATTTATATAATAGATATAATTAAACCCTATATATATTAATATATATATATATTATATCTTTAATTATACACTATCAACGATACATATATATACTCAAGGTCTAACCACTGAGTCATCTTAAGTGTTACAAATTAAATATATTTATTTAAGTCTAAGTTTGTTTTAAAAAGTTTAGAAAAAGGCTAAGTGTGAATACAAATGTAATATGATTGAACAGAAATTAAAATAGATAGTTACACTATTTTTTATTAAATCAGTTTTGCTCTGGCATAATCTAGTAATTAGCAGTAAATACATGAGTTTGGGCTGGTCGTTGCAGTAGCAGGGTCGTGGGCACACTGAAGCGCTGTTTGCATGTAGATTGTTTAACTGCGTTTAATTGCTATTATGGGCTCTAACCCTCATAAAAATCATGTTTTTCGTTGGGAATAACTCATTTCTAAGCAACTTATTTTCATCAAGACAAATCAATGTTTTTTAGAAAATGTGTTATTTTTCAAATAAAATATAAATAGTTTTAAGAAAAAGAAATGTTATTTCGAAAAAACAAAAATGTTTTTCATCAACGATTAGGGACAATTTTTTTAACAAGAAAACCTGAAGTATTTAATACAATGAAAAATATAATATCTTATCCTTCGACATTAAAATTTTAAACTTTAACTCTTTAACTTTATCTCCAACTTTATAATCATCCTTAACTTCTATACTCTTAACTTTAACTTTTGAGTTAATGATATATATCCAAGCTTTATTATTAAATTTAAAATTAATACCTCAAGTTATAGTTTGAAAAAAAATGGTAAGACTATGTGTATACGACATCTAACTAAACATACACATGACACCATACATACACATTACTTAAAACATGTCAATTACAATTACACAAATACCTTTATATAGGGACTTTGTATATCATACATTAAACAAGTCGAGTGCAAGTTTTCGACTTGAATTCTCAGTTATGATACAACATATGCTATACCATTGATGTATGGCTAAGAGCAGAACCCACTCTTAAAGTTCTACTGTAGTTTAAGTTTTTATTAACTATTTTAATATCTACAGTGATTACAAACATAGGCATTAGAACTGCACAACACGCTCAATACTATGCAACATGGGCTGTTGGTAGAGCGTAATAAGTCTATGTAATTATTAAACATTATACTCTTCTGTGTAATGATGTGCTATTTAAAAAGGGCCAAAAACCACATCTCTGCGGTAGTTCGCGACTCCTCTCAATTGGGACGGTCCCTATACACTTGAGTGTAATGAAACTATTGTTATTCAATATCTAATCGACTAAAAAACGTTTTTATTATAAACACATAATATCTGTACTTCCTCGTGACATGCAGTCTATTCTTACTTATATCGCACCGCCACCGACATGTACCCACCGGTTGAGTCCTCGCACTAAAACCGATAAACTCCAATGATTCATTTTGTTCTCATGTCTTACACGAAAATTGACTTTCTATGTAACCATTCCTTCTAATCCTTTTCCTCCCTGCCTACTTACTCTTGCATTTCTTTTTTTTTGCAGCTGAGGATCCACAAGTGAACGAGAGAGATCTCTCATTCAACTCATTTTGGAGCTTATCAGATGGATCTTAAGAAATAGAGGGAAGCTACATGTGGGGATAAATATTGAAATCATAATATATAATATATATTATATATCTCATTATATACACAGCCTATATATTTATAGAAACCGTAACTAATAGCGCTATACTTCCTGACCTAATTATTAATATTCATAACGTATAAACCAGTTCTAGATATGATATCCGTATCATAATCTAATTAACTGCCTTGTATATATACATCATCCCTTATGCTCTACTCATATAACAGCACCTCACCTCAATGGATCAATCACTTAACTGTGTAGAGTCCATGGAGACTTCCAGTCTGACCTCTCGGCCAATCACAACTCCTGATCTCTTTCTGCGTGACTCATATAAGTACTCTACTTCCTTCATTTTTCTTTCTCTCACTTTTTCCTTCTACCGCTTATCCTTATTTCTTCCTCCTTTCTCTTTGCAGTACATACAAAATTATGTCATAAGAGTTCAGTCAATCTGAGGCATCAAAGAGAGTCATCAAAGCTGAGGCATCAAAGTTGTTCGCCATCCAAAGCTGATAAGCATCAAAAACTACTGTATTCACAAAGGAGTCCATTTCACAAGACTCGATGCTATCAAATATTGTGTAGTGTATGAGAGCTTCATACTCTAAGGGACTTGTGTTCGTGTCAGGATAGTGTAAGTGGTCTATGGTGTCAATGTAAGCTGTCATCAATCGCAGGGAGGTTGAAGGTGTCTAACTGCGTTTGAGGCTTGCTTATAGTGTCTATGGTGATGTATGTGTGGTGTGATTATGTGTCATAGTGTGTGTTTTAACGAAAATAATGTAGTAGCGTATGTATATATGTGCAGGCAGGTATTATGTGTAGCCAAAACTTCACAGTCTCTATGGTGGGTGTATGTGTGTTATATAGGTGTACTCTATAGAGGTGCGAGCGTGCTTTACTCCATAAAAGTAGTGCTCCCCTCACTAAGGCAGGGTGTGCGTGTGTCGTGTGTGTTGTGTCGCGATATCCAGTAGCCTAGCTGGGTGTACGTGAGAGCTGAGTGTGTAGTTGTACCAGGGAGGGTGTGAGGTCATAGTTACGAGCGTAGACACAGGGACGGTGAACCTACTGGAGCAGATATTCTCGCCATGCACCTTTGTTAGGGTACCAGTTCGCCCTGAAACAGGGCTACTGCGGTCAGCCAGTACCTACATGTGTCGACTTAATCTCACTTTAATCTCAAACTTTTATGGTAAGGTCAATTTCAGTCCTTGATAACGGTATTACAAGGCTCCGAAATAGTTCAGCCAAGACCGCAATATCAGAGGCCACCCTCAAGGAACAGGAGGGCTAAGCCCTAAAAGGCGGCGTCATCGTAGAAGGAAGGAACCGATACCTAACAACTTCTAATACACATCCAAGGTCGAATCCTCATGACCTCAAAAACATTGATGGGTAGTACACTAATATATAGGTGTATTCTATGACGTGACATTCATTGCGTAGAATAGCTGCTATGAAAAAGCGGGTGCGTACTAAACTGGTAGAAGGAAGTCCTAACACTTACCAATATATACCAATCGACTTCTATACCTCGTATAAATAGGGTAGGGCATTGAATATGGGGTGTAGCTGTGTCTAAGATGGTAGACGATGTCTGTTTATATGTAGAAGCTAGAGGATTCAGTTTATGTCCACAAAACCCTCAAAAGGACTTCTACACCATTGAAAAATTGATTATGAGACTAACGCTCATTTGTATAATTAATATGTGGTAGGAGCTCTTGAGAGAGTTCCATCGGGCACCGCAACCACCAGCTCCGAGGCATCAAGCAGGCTACCATATGGTTCGGCCAATTAGTTTAACATTAGCCTGTTCTGATTTCATTTATTCTCGTTCTATTACACTCGACCAAGTTTCAGGAGCTTTACATATAAAGTCCATTTTTTTGAGGAATTTTTAATGGTGGTGGGGCCACCCAGAAACCCCCTTATAAGAAACGATAGCGACGTCGTTAAGAACAATTGACGCAACAATTGTGCAACTATAAGATCAATGTCTTTACCAAGTTTTTGAGAAAGAAGATAAACGATGACTCGTAACCATCCTCTTATTGCTAAGATATGTCATTTTGGGGGTCATTTTCGTTAGCCCCAATAAATGAGCCCACCTCAGCTGTGAGCCCTGGAGGACTATGCGTATCGGCTGGGAAAGTAACTACGGGAATCTTATTGTTTGAGACATTCTACCCTGTGTTTGTCCCCCTCATATCCACCTTTGGTTTTTGTACCAGAATAGGTTACGTTCCATATCTACGAATAAACGCATGTTGGTGCGTTTCTAAAACCGCAACGGCTGAAACGTGCATGCTCGGCATACGCAATCGTTAACACTGAGAGTCATACCTCAATAACATACGAAAACCATCTAATACTCGGCTACAATAAGCTCAAGAAAACAAAAAATGTGAGAAGGTGCAGGTGTGAAAAGGTTAAGATATCTGAGATACTAACTCTTTTAGTGATAGCAATACGATTCCGTCTGTAACTCCTAATAATCGATTTTACACAATAGTGTATACGAATATGTAAACTAATCGATTTTATCCAAATCAGCGAAAAAATTCAAATGGTCATATAACGATAGGTATCGACACCTATTATGGAAGTTGTGTTCGAGCGAGAGGTAGGATAGTGATGGTGGTGTTAATGATATACTAATCTCATAGAATGAAACCAATACTAAGTAATATCTTCTAATACACACCATATCGGACTCTCCCTCAATATACCATAGTGTAGAGCACTAATAGCGGCAGCTGTATTTACGATGACGTACCTAGACATTTGTCATGCAGAAATGGGCATATGAATAAGGGGGTGGTGTAATGTAAGTTAATATACATAGAAGAGAAGCTAATCCTAGCACCTTTCTAATGTACATTCAATCGACTCCCGTTACCCAATTAACCTAGGGTTGGCACTAATACCGGTATGTATTCTACAGGATAGTATAGGTTACTATAAGGGGCAACGTGCTAGGAAAAAGGCATAGAAAAGAGGAGTAAGGTAGGGTAGGTAGTATAACTCATAGAAGGAAAGCATCCTATCACCTTCTTATTACACCAATCGAACTCCCGTCCTAATACCCAATAATCACTAGGTTGGAAGACAACTTAAAGAACCGAGTGATGTAATTCTACAATTATAAGGTCGGCTACGTAGCGTAGAAAGCTAGTAAGAATAATATATCTAAATGATATTAGAAATATTAAGATATATAGTAATAATAGAATATATAGAATATTGAATATAGAGAGTAATGATATAGGATAAACATGTATGACCTTTTCTCAGGTCGGCGCGCATCCTTTGAAGTCTCTCTATTCTTCGCCTTCTTATCAGTTTTTGCGGTTTGCGGTTAGATAAAAAGGTCAACTTTTATGACCTTTGCGGTTTGTGGTTAGATAACTCTCATGCCAATTCTGACCTATACTGACAATAAATATATATACTATATATGTATCATATATACTATATAATTATATATATTATTAATTAATATATTTAAGATAAACTTATATTTTGTTAGCGTTATAAATAATATTATTTTAACTTTAGAGTAGAGTAATCACCTTGGAATTACTTCTTTATTATATCTACTATATTATTCAGTGAATATTATGACGTATTTACTTCTAAAATGTTATCGTTATATATGTCATAATGACATTGTACTTTTCCATAAGGATTCAAAATAACTGGAAACATTTATTTATTTATTTATTTATTTATTTATTTATTTATTCAAATTCATTTTATTTTCAAATGAACCCCAGATGGCGCTAGGAGCAAAAAAGAGCACAAGTTTAACGAAGGGCTTTAAGGAACTCTCCTTCAACAAAGGATTGTAAAAATTGCGATGATTCTGAAAAAATGTGGTAATAATAAAAAAGAATTAAAATAAATGTAGAGTAAATCACTTAATGGAGTGAAAATGGAAATCTGTCATGGCCGATGAAGGAGAGAAACAAAAGAGGCGAGGAAGGAGGGGAGAGTGAGCCATCTGCGAGGCCTAATTTTATTTTGTTTTACGCTTTGGAGAAAATATACTACATTATTTCCGTTTTTAATCCAGTTCTCTAGCGGGTTCTCCGTATCACGACGGGCTAAGGACTGGATTTCTTTCTTGATGTTCAGAAGAGGGGACGAAGTCCCCCCGTCGGTTCCCCCTGGGTCATCTCGAGCCGGAGGACTCTCCGGTCCTCTACTAATCCATCCGTTCTTTTGCGTGTTTGCCTCGTCGTGCGGTATTTCTTTGTTTTTATAAAAAATAATACATTGGACTTGTTGTGGCATCTCTGATACAATCTGCATGTGCTTCTTATAATTGGTTGTTTTCCAGATTATCCTTGCACTCATCGTGAACATTTAGTTCGGAAGTAAGTCTCTTCCAGATTTCTTCAAAAAGATAAATACAAAATTTCTCAACATTTTTTAATGCTTATTTCAAATGTAATTTTTAAAAGAGCGTTATTTTTTTTATTTGTGTTTTTTAATATCCGGCCCTTATGTGTTAAATAATGGTTCCAGTTCTTAGATTTGCAAGTATTAGGCCATGATTTTAAGATCAGTTTACTGTTATGAGTTTTTGTAGCTTACCAAGTAGTTACCTGGCGCTGATTCTCTGGATTGCTGAGATGCGCGGAATAATAAATATATATATATAGTTAATTATATTCCATTAATTTATATATATTACTTAATGATTATTTATATATTATGCATATATTATTGTGGAAGTAATATAATTTTATACTATGGCTAACTAGATTCATTTATAGTATATATATATTCTATATTGGTACCTATACTATATTGAATTAGATGGTACTACGTGTCTGTATCACTAGCTAGTCACATTATTTGTAATACTTTAGTGCTTTAAAAGTAGCAGAGATTATGAATGCTGATCCTAGTTATGATAGCACATTGTCAGCTGAGGAAGTTATAAGACAACGGATAAATCTGCAGGTCTATATGAATTGAATTGCTGGTTGAATGTTGAGTTATAATCGACGCAATGTGAGGCGTAGAGGACTTTGTTATGATTGAATGTCTCGAAATCTATTTGGTTGTTACAATGCTTTTAGGAGGGTATTGTTCCGAGGGATTGGAGGAAATTTATTTTATGTTTATATAATTTAATATGTAAGGGGAAATCTGATTAGAATATAATATAAGGGGGACCTAACATTATAAAACGCCGGCAATTATATTGTTGGTAATTTTATGGAGCTTTGGCTTTGCCCATAAAACGAGAGTACGATCTGAGTGTGACGAGGAAGGCGGAATCTGATATTGCTGAGAACTAGGTTATTTAATTAGTGGTTAGAAGATGTTGTAGAGTTTCACTATTGTTATTGCTTTTTGAGATAAGTGAAGATGGATTGAAGAAATATGACATGTAGTAAGAAGTCAAAGGCCTAGTGTAGTGCGGTTTGGTGTGCCGTTGGATATATTGTCATTTTGTAAACGTGGTACTTTTTTATGCGAGAAAGGATATTAGAGGTACGGGGGTTGGCAGGGGAAGGTGTGTGGTTAGGAAGTGACAATTGACACTGTTCAAAATCTTGAATGATCGTGATTCTTTTTTTAGCATTACATTCACATTCTCTATGTATTGATCGTACTATCATTAAATCCTATTCTAAAATCCTTATCCTTGATTTGATTGTAAGACTATAACAGGTTCACAGGCACTACTTACTTGTTTAATTTGCCTTTTCCTTTTTTACATCTTTAGTTAGTGCCCTATACCGTTGCACAGCTTCATTGATACTATTAGAAAGTTCTTAGGTTTTCTCTCCATGTAAATTTGTGAACTGAGTGAGTATCTTGGCTTGGGTAGAGCCATTTATTTTCTTATTATAGTAAAACAATTTCTAGTGCTTCCGTTTCAGGAGACGCATCGCATTTATATACGTTCTGAGTATATTTAAGCTTTTCCCGGTGCAAAACCACGTGAATTAACTTTATTATGTACGTGTACTAACGATTATATACGTTTCGCTTCTACGGTTATCAATTAGTTATTTTTTCCCTCACTTCATGAAAACCTTCTTCATAGCAGAGGTGAAAACCTAATGAGCCACACGTGGAGACAGGCTGAGAAAATCCAAGGATCTATAACAAGGCTTATTTAACGCTAATCAGGAGAGTCTTTGAATTTTTCAAGGAGCATTTTCGTTGTTATTATTTAATCAATCTTGGCCACAAGTTACACTTTTCAACGTTCTTCAAAAAGATTATATTCTTATCTTTAAAGTTTATTAATATTGATGAAAAGTTCGTTCCAATATTTACCATTTTATTCTATTTCATAAATACTGAATTTTATATTTAAATGTTAACATTCATGAGCTAAAATGTATATGGGAAGAATCCCTTGGAATTTTATATTTCGCCAACACCCATAGATTTAGGCATATCTTTCAATGCACATGGTGTGAAAAGCAAAGTGTCGTTTGATTCTATTGAAATTATTTTCTTACACCCTTTTATAAGGTTACTGCTAATAGATTTTTAGTTTGGATACGTAAGAAGGATGCATATACGAACTGATGATCAAATTTGCCACCCTTATGTGCAACCACGACTACTTTCGATTTTGGTCTTTTAATTAAAAAGTCCATTAGGAAGTCTATAAACTGATTTACATGTCTTTTTCTCAGTCTCTAATTTAAATGTTCTTTTTCGATGACTACAGTGTAAGAAACCGTTTTTCCCTTCTTTACTAGTGCATACATCGCATATAATCTGACATACCAGCTAAATAAAAGTATAATTTCTATTATTTTTTTGTTTTATTAATTTAGTATAGCTTTATACTCTACTGGTGATGTCTCCATGTCATAGTACATGTGAAATTTCAGGAGCAATATCTTCTTATTCTTAATCAACTTCATCTTTTTTTTTCTTTTTATCATATGTAGCATATATAGTATTCGTCTTCTTTAGGTTCATTTTTTTTATAATGTACTACATATTTTGCAATAAGCTTTTGTACGAATCGTTAGTTTAATGATATAAAGGAGTAAATATTTTTTTTATGGGTGCAATATTTGTTTTTAACGAAGGTAAAAACGTTACTTCGCAATACGAGATCCTATCTACTTTTTTTTTGTAATAAGACAAGAGTTTTGACAAGAGCGCTTTTTTCTATTTTATTCTTGAGTTCTACGTATTCTTCATTCGGAATATCTTTATTATATTGTTACTTCCTAGAGTTACAGTGTCTAAAGTGATTCTATGGATGTAACTGACTAACTCCATGCATATTAGCGCCGCAGATGAGTCTTCTGCAACTTACTGAGCTGAACACTGTCTGTATGTGCTATGCTCTACAATTTGCTGAGAAGTATTATGATGAGAAAGATGGGTGTATATTCCGCTGTTAAAGTTGAGTAATTATGAGTGATCAAATGATATACCGTTGCCTATATGCATTCGCTATTGCGTTAAGTTTATTATCAAAAATCACATGAGCATTAATTTATCTCAGTTAAATATAGCTCAATTAAGTAATGTTTTTTTTCACATCTATGGCCAATAAGTGAATGGGATCAGTCTCTGTTTTCGTTAGTGGATTTTATAATAGGTATTTTAGCACCTTGATGTACTCAAGTTTCACCAAATTTTATTGATTCATCCGATTTTATCGATAATTGGTACAAGGTTTGCTTTTCAAATGTTAGTGACTATATGAAGGTTATTATACCTTTCAAATTAATTTTAAGTTACATCTGCTTTTAGACTTTAGAGATTGAAATTTATAAAAGCTGTAATCTATACTTATCTATTTATAGCAGAAATTATAAATATAAAACAAAATAGCTATCATACTTCGATAGTTAGATAATCGGAGAAAAAATTATATCAATAGGTGAGCTCATTTAAAATAGATATGTGGTCAGCAATATTGAAGAGCTATCTCATTTCTTATTGTTGATTGAACTGAGAGTTAAAATTTATAGAGAATAAATAATGAGAGAGCCGACCAGGAAATGAAAATTGAATCAGTTAAATTATCTATTATCAAAAAGAGAAAGCTTAAGATTGTTTTAGAGACGCTCTATCGAAGGAGAGAAAACTTGATTTAAAAGGGTATGATAGAACCTAAGTGAATAGGAAGTAATGAGTAAAATGAATATAGGAAGGAGTGAAATAAGATGACAAGAAATAGTTTTGTGATGACTTTCCAAGAAATTAATGAAAAGTTTATTAAAAGAGTATAATTTCGCAGATGAAGCGAGTGATGATGTGAATTTTTTTAACAGTGAGTATAAAATCAATGTTTTACGAAATTTTTTAATATTTTGGTGGTATTTAATGATAAATGTATGTTACTACGTCGTTAGGAGCGAGTGGTGATTTCTATACAGAGATGTACTTTCCTGTGATGATTGTAAAACATATAACAAATTAGCGTGGGGATTATAGTGTGTGCTTGATAGGGATTATTTACAAGTATTTGGTAAATTCGTTAATAATGGCGGACAATCTATTCATAAGGTTGAAGAAGCTATACAAAAGCAGAATTCAGTTATTTAGAAATTCGCCCCAAAAAAAAGAAAAAAAGACAATCGGATTCATTGCGCTTTTATGAGGAAGCTTTATTGGACAGAGATTTGACAATATATATTTTTGAGGAAGTTTTCTTATACTGGGGTTCCTTGAGCCTTGGGGTGTTTTATTATTGTGAGATTTTCTGTGTTTATTTTTGTATTATCTGTTCTTCCCCTTATATGGCGATCTATGCTGAGTTTGAACAGTAGGTAAATTGCTCAAAGGTATACTCTATATATTTATATCACAATACTATTATAATATCAGTTCTATAGATTATTAAGTGATTGAGTAATTAGACAGTTGAGCCGTATTTAGAAAATTTGATGAGAATCAAATAGCGACTTCCTGATTCTTATATATATTTACTCTCGATGTATAAATAATCCTAGTGTATGATTCATGCATAATGTTTAATAAAAAATTTAATTATCCACTGAACATTTCTCAACTGACAATTGCTAGTGTGATCAGGAGATACGGTGCTGAAAAGATCTCTAATGAGTGCACACAATATAATTATCCTATTCGCATTACGTTAACATGGAGATATGCTAATTGTAGTTTAGCCTCAATGACTATCGGGAGTGTATATACATTTAATTTTCCAAGTCCGTTAAATCTTCTGTTAAATGCGAGCACATATATATAAATTTGATCTTTTAGTAGTAGTAGTATATTTAACGTAATAAATATTATATTCTGTGAATAGATCTCTAATAAATATATTTTGAAAACGAATAATATATTAATATTAGGAATTTGTTATTGGTTTATGTGAGTATATTATGATCTCTTAAGTAAGGTTTATTATACATTTTATAGATAGATAATTTGGGTTTCTCTGTATTATACATTTCAAGAGGTTAGATTGCGTTAAATTGAACTAAGTTAAATATGAATTACGCAAGTAATCTTATGATGAAATTAAAAGAATGATTTTTTTGCTATTTTGTCTCAAAGGTCAAAAGAGGATAACCTAGTTGTGTGGTGTATGATTAAGTCAAACATCCGTATAGAAATTTCTCTTTCGCGTATGGTTTTCAATTATATCTATTTAAATTTAACATTATTACTTTGGTAAGCATTACATACTGTATATGTAAATGTACAATTTTACCAATTTAATAACTATGATAAGTCTTATTATCGTATAAATGGTTGAATATTAGTGAGGGCAAGGCATTGACCTTGGCCATTACATACATTTATAAGATATAAAGTGTTATATATATATATACGAGAAAAATGGCGACATCAAATCGTCATTTCTCTCAACATTGCGTGCTTTGGAGCCGATACGAGATCTTTACTTGCACTTGAATTTGATGATGCTCTTTTAGATTCGTAATTATAGGGACATCACCTGTGGTGTTATTCATTACTCCCTCTATTGCGCATTTTCTATAAGGTGATAGTATTGATAGTAGTAGATATAGAGGTCATAGTGGATTTTTGTTGGCAGATCTCTGGAGTTGTTCAGATCTCTCCTATTTATATTCAAGTTTACGACTTTTTTAAAAGTTAACATGCTTGTAGGCATTGGTAAGTATATAAGAATCATGCTCGGCCTGACGACTTAGCTCGTATAATCAAACAAGGCCTCAGTGTAAAGTTATTAGTTCAATTTGCATGACATGGATCCAATTTGGAGACATATATGTAGGCGATCACTTTGTGTAAACAGTAACCGTGTTTTACTTAAATATTGAAAGGATAGATAAGAAATGGAGTTGGGTTTACTTCTCCTTAAAAGGGAGGATATATTGGTGGGTGAACACCATTGCCAATTAATTACTCACTTTGACACAATAGTGAGGTAGCTTTCATTTTTGAAAAAACCTTATGTTTTATTACAAGAGTCGATTAAGGGAAAGATGGTTAATGGGCGTTATTTGTGCAGAGAATTCTCCAGAGTGGTAGCGGACTAGGTCCTAAAGTGTTGGTTGAATTTACTTTGTTGTAATTTGTTGTTTGTTGAACATATGCTGGTTGGACATGCCAATTGGTTTTACATACATTAAAGTGTTGGTGATCTGATAGGAATGGGGCATTGGGGACTCTCAAAATATAGCCTTATGTGAACCATTATGGTGGACAGATAGTAAAATTTGTTAGCTTAGGGTGATAGGATTTAGTAAGGCACCATTAGGTATAGTACTCCTAATATATTACATACATTAAACGTTTGGTTACGATTATTATAGGAATGAGTAGATTTGGGTATACTTCACGATTATAATTAACATACATATATTAATATAGTGTTAATATATTATATAATAGGTGATATGGGATCGGGCTAATTGGGGATACTTTCCATATATAACAATATACACATATAAAGTAATTAGTTTTGGTTAGAATATAGTTAGATATGGTATATAGGCATTTCGGGATACTCCATAATATATCAATACATTGATTATAATAAGAGTGTATTATATAATAGTTAGTTATGTATTTAATTAGAGTAATTTGAGTATAATATATGATATAATATTTGTGGGGACTCCATTACATACATTTCTATTATTATATATTAAAGCTGTTGGTGATAGTATAGATTATGGAGCGTCACATATTGAATTGGGTAACTCCTATATAATTACATACATTAAAAAGATATTTATAGGGTGATTAGGTAATTGGTGTAGGCATTGAGGGGACTCTATATTAACTCATACATATTGATATAATATAATGTATGGTGATTGAAAATAGTTATTGGATCAATATAGTAGGGACTTATTATTCCATTATACATACATATTAAGTGTTTAGGTATAGGATGGTGGCATTGGGGATCCATTACATACATTTAAAGTGTTGGTGATATGATTGGGGCTAATTTAGGGGTAAATCTCACTTATAGACTATACGATTTAAAGTAGATAGATTTGAAAAGAAGAAGCTTGATATAAGATGTGGCGAAAAATGCTAACACTTGGGGACAGACGGAACTCAGCATACTAATAAGTCAACTAAGACTACACAAATTTAAGCAGTAATCCATCTCTAATTCGCATATTATGCTGCTTAAGATGAAAGAACCCCACACCCATGGCCGCCATAGAGGATCACCGTGGAGCGATCAACAGTTATTGGGTCCGAGAGATTTCGCGAATCCTTAAGCGATTACCTATAGAATAGAAGTTACAGTCGACTCGGAAGTAGAAATGACATTGTAATAGCACTGGTGGGACCAATTGGGTGGCAACTCCTCCTATAATTTCGGGACTGAGATAAATACAAAAATCAAACTAATATTTGAAAAAAGTAGTGTGAGTGGTAGTTGTAGGGGTCCACCTAAGAGCCCATCAATTTTTAGGAACAGAGTTGCGTACCCACTTTAGAGAGTAAATAACTCATCAATTTTTACTGAATGTTTGCAATCTAAATTCACCTTGAGTCTGACTAGCGTGTGCAAGGTAGACTCTAGAGGAGGAGATGGGATTGCAAGTTTTTGTACTTTTAGTGTCACATCCGAGGAACATTTACCAAGTTCTCAGTTCAAATCACAGGTAGTCTCAATAGACTTTTAATAGTTATGACCCGTTCTCTAGACTAAAATTATAAAGAGATGTCCATCCGGATTGGTGTAAGGACATACAAAACACAGGAGTGGCATAATACTGCCGTTTAGATGAGGCGCGAGAGACTTCCTGTTCCTGACTCAAGCAACGTTTACCGGCATTAGAAACATATCAAATTAACCCCGCATTCTAAGGAAAATTCGAGTGAAATGTAAAGGAGGAAAATATAAAGAGAACAATATAGTAGTTGAATCCTCCAAATTTAAGTTCATGCGAATTTAAGCACAATTTTACTATGGTGGATGGTCTCGATTTGTATATCCGTCTTACGGATGGGGTGAAGGCAATTCTATTGGAATCGTAGGACTCTTTGAAGAGTTGTGCTTATTTTACCATTACGAAAATTAAAGACCGGAGAGTTAGACATTGAAAAACCAGGTGAGTAATAAGGCGAAGAGAACATGGAATGGCTACCAAACCGAACAGGTTACAGATTGGCAGACATGAGATCATATGTAATCCTCTCCTATGTGTAGTGTTCGATTTACTAACCTAATATAAAAGTGTAAGACAGTCTCTTTAATTAAGAGTGAAAGGAAAGCGTGTTAGTCGATGATAGCTTTAATTGATGCTCGCATGAATCGGGCTGGAGACTATTTCTCGTGGAAAGGAACATATACATTATATTTATTAGAGTATAGTGGTTTTTCGCTGAAGTGTATACGTCAAAAGAGCTCGATGGAGCTAAACAAAGAATTGTTGTAGACTTGTCACGTAGTAGTAAAACTTGAAAGCAATTACAACAAAAAACGCTATGTCGAAAAGCCAGGTTTTAGACTTGTGAGTGCAGCGACCCGATAGATGTGGGATCACTTCAATTTATACAAATTGTCAGCTAGGGCTTTGAAGGAACTCTCGGATGGCGTCTACGAGATTCTGGCAGAAAGATAGAGAGGGTGTCGCAAACAACATTATGGGCTCAGGACATCACATATACAGATTATCAAAAATTAAAAGCATGTTGTTCTTTTCAGTTGCCTTCAGAACGAGGATAGGAGCAAAAGTCTAGTAGGGTAAATTGATTTGAAGACAATACCAGAAATCCACAATACTGTGGGGACTATAATTCGTCTTTTACTTATAATTTCAATTTATAACATTATGTGTTTTCGCGGATGCTTGACTGATGCTGGATGGAGAGAGGAGTTCAAATGCCATATAGAGCGACTCTCCAACAGCTCACTATGTACCCACAGATTAACCAGAATGGTGCTGTTGAACAACACAGAAGTGTGACATTAGAATGAGGTACATTTGTAAGAGGATCCACTTTGTTATTACGCAAATTATTGCAACATATCAATATAGAAAGATAGTTTCAATTTGAAGGAAATGTAGCTCCGCTACATAGGAAGTAAGGAAAGCGCTTTTCAGGTTTCAGCATTCTCTAGCGGCATGGTGAAGCTTCGCGTCATTTCATCATAGGCTCTTATGAACATTATCGCAATTACGAGTTTAGTTCTCTGCTCTCGAGATGTTAGAGCTGGTGATGGTAAATGCTCTCCAGCATACCTAGGAGGCGTGGAGATCACTACGTCTCTAACAAACTCAGCATGTACAAGTGTATTTCAAACATATGTGAATAATGGTAAGGAGCTTCAGTCGGAAGATTGAGAGGCAAAAAAATTACCAAGTGGAGACGTGTCGCTTAAAAATATAGCTAAATTACAAATCGCCTTAGAAGGTCGTTGGGGAGCGTTGAGTCAGTAAGGATATATTACTGGCACGATTTTTGTGGAAAGGTTCGGCAATCATCCCTGGCACCATGCCCAAAAGCCATTTCACAGAACAAATAACTTCTACATCGGGTAGATCATGGAGGAAAGATAGCTCGTTAGGAAACTGCACTTTAATCTGGATTCCGATGGTATACCTCTTCTTGGAATTCGTTTTACTTGAAATAACACCTGCTGGATGCACATATGTTGCAGAGGCACATTCACCTCTACACCCTTTTACCCAATCATGTCTTATACACTATATTTACAATGCGATTGAGAGTTAAAGGAGTAGAAGAAGACAAGCTTCAGGCTATTTATTGTACTAGCTTTTACCACTTCAGAAATGGTCATTAAACGAAACATTAGATTACTCTATTGAAGCTACAAAAAAGTGTTTGAAAGGGACAAGAAAACTGGCGGAGTTCGTGATGAGACTAGAAATGGAGGTGGTCAGTCTTCCGTCAGAGTCTTAAACGGAGGAATCTGTTATCTTATCAGCTACAATCGAGAAAAAAAGGCTTTGAGTTGAAAAAACCACTCGGCCGCACTATGCAGGTACAACTCAGGAGATGGCTACAGTAGAAACCACGGTTCCATTTCATGTATGCGCTTTGCACGGTCACAATTGAGAAATTCAACAATTAAATTTGTGTCTGGCGAGGTGATAAGGAATGGAAGTAGCGGACAGGTATTATAACGGACATGGCGGTGACACTGCATGGAGCGTTTACCATCACACGGAATATAAAATTTAGTGTTGTTTTGGCATATTTAGTAGTGATTAGTAATTGTTTCAGAGAACGCAGTTTGATAAGGAGACCTTCCTGCGGTATTATAACCATCACACGGAGGAATTAATAAGTACTGTTTTTAAGTCATGCACATATAGTTGGAACAACGCGTCTATATTGAATGGTTATTCTCCGCATGGATTTGGCATACTGGAATTTGGTGGAGACTCCCATCTTTAATTATGACTATTTAATTTAAAAGTTGATAAGCAGTAATAAGTTATGGTTTTAAAAGGCAATTATTTTAGAGGTACATCTTTTCACTATTATTCGCTAAATAAACATATAATAAGTTTGTTTGGTTGAAGTTATGTTATGGGTGGGGCTTTTTATTGTGTGAGTACTCCATTTACTATACATTAAAAGTGTTTATATATTATGAGATGATTGGAATAAGAGTATGGCATATTAATTGTGGGAAACTTACCTTATATTACATTCACAACATATATATTATAAAAATGTTTATGTGTGAATAAGGATATTAGTGATTAGGCATTAGGGGCAATCCATTTTAATACATTTTATAAGTTGTTAGGTGATAGTAGAATGGCTTTATTATATGTCAACTATCATAATTGCGGTGACTCTCTCAATATACATATCATATAAAATTTAAAATAATCGAGTTAGTTTATATATATATCTTTCTTGATGTGTACCTTAGTTATTGGCCGCCCAAGAATCTGTGGAGGCGTCAACCGGTGAGTTCATGTTCATACATACTCAAGCATAGTCGGATAAAGAGTCTCAGGATATAGAAATAAGGGGAGCATATGAGTGGAACATCAAGCTCTAGAACAATAGCGATTAAAAGCTCTAGGTCCGTGTTGAATCGGCTCCCGGTCTGCAACGGACAATTATATGTATTGTAGCTACAATTTCGTTCACAGACAGAATATAATCACCTACCATATATGAAAGTATGTCGATTTGGGTGAACTCACGAGCGAGAGCCCTGCGACATTATTGGGTAATTGTGCAGTCCTCCATGGTAAGAGTTTCAACTACCTACGGCACGTATAGGATAAGTGGGCCTACTCCATGCCGCGCCTATACATAAAACAGCCGTCCAGTCCACTTGGGACCCATCCTATACATCCACCTTAACATTTCTCGGTCACTCATGTCTGCGATATAGGATGCACATGTCTCTGCGCCTTATTCGGGGAGGAGATACACTCTCTTTTAACACTCACGTATATAAATCCAATGCTCTCAGCTTTTATCTTGCTGTCTTCCAGAGCGCAGTGTCGCTGGTTCCCAACACACGTTGCCATTGCGCAGGACTCCATACATTCCGCTTAATATAACCATATTACCCACTTAACTAAATCGGTTTTCTTTCCAGGTCGATGGTAAGCTCTCAGGAGAGCCCACCATTTCAAGGAGGCATCTACTATTTCAACATTATCATATTACTCTCAGTTGTATTCCCCTTAGTGTTCTTTGCGAGATGAGCCAGGCCACTTACAAGGCGTGCTCGTACTCATCCATGTACTATCATTTCCATTCTCAAATGTTTGTTTCAATTTGGTCTTCATACGACAGCACTGAGCATGCCGGCGTTCAAGATTTTGTGTCCATTCGGGGCATGCAACATCATCCGAACTATTTTAGAATTCATATACTTTCATCAATTCCATGATCCAAATAGGCCAACATACTATACAAAACACAAGTAACCAACATTGTTATCGCCTGACATGTTAAGCACCTCACTATGGCACTCGAGCCAGACTTTAGTCCCATTTATGGCATTCGCCCACTGATCCGTAATTGATTCACACACGCAACACTACTGCACAGTGTCTCACAGAATTAACGTGTGCAACTACGTAGGATACTAGAAGCATGTAGGATGCCATGCCTCGTCTCACGCTATTCTTGAGAGGCTACTCCTGAGAACAATCCCGACCAAGATCCATCAAATAAGCATGTTTAATATTGATAGATTTCAGACTCACTTGTTCTCAGGACATGCTTCTCAATCAGCAACACGATAAAGGTCTTCGACGAACCTGATAGACAATGTCTCCTAAGCGAGCTGCTCGAGCAAATAGAGTAAATGCCTTTACTCTATAGAGGAATTGAGCATTGATTACATTTTCAGATAAGCACTCGTTCGCTCTCTTCTATCTTACATCATCCTTGCTCATAATATCTACTCAGACTTCACAAAGTTGTTCGTGCATCTCGTAAAGTCTTGCTTAGCTAAGGAGAATTGTGGCGTCAACGACAGAACCAAGGAAGATCATTTCGGGCACGCTATCTCCAACAAATTCATGCCCTAACATATATCTGTGAAAAGTATAGATATAGATGGGTTGAGGAAAGTCAACGGCCATTCCGGAGCTGCATAGGTGCGTCCATCCTTTCTCACTATTTCGGTATACATCAATTTCCTTGTCACACTACCATTATAAAACACCTATGTATATTTTTGGCGTCGAGATGATAGGTAAACTCGCTGGCACATCTTGGGGACTCGGCGATGTACATACTATTAGATACCAAAGATTGAGAATTTACCGAAGGGTGATAAGGATGGATGAGGGCGACATCGAGTGAAGTGACAACCTCCCATATCTATAGTCGGCTGCATTTTATAGTGTAAAAAGTTGTTTACTATAAGTGGGTGATACGGAAATTACGGTGCGCTGGTTCGCGATACTGGGGGACCTCCATTTAATTTACTCTATATCAACGCTCAGGTCAACGATGAATGGTATTTAGTCGATGACTCAAGAGGCTATCAGCATGGCCGGATAGGGAATACAACTAGACCATTGGTCTCGACGGGTTTGAAATGTGAGCGGGGAAACACTCTCGTATAAATATACTCTTTACAAGTTCATACACATGTATCCATTGATTGCAAAGATCATTTATAAGCTCTACATAGGATACAATGTTTAACTGGCCTGAGGTCTTTGTCTCCGCTGCGGATAATGATCCCAATTCAATTGTGGTATCAATTACAAATAATAAATAAACCACACAAGCCAGTTCAGCGATATGCACTTCCGGTGAATGAATATCTGCAACTGTCGGATGGTGGTCGCCAGTTAATCTGTACGGGCGCTTATGTTCAGACATACATTAATATCAACTGATGTTGACGCGGACAAATCGCTTCGAGTTAGTAGTAGTTGGGGCCCACATTAGGGGATCCACCAGCAACTTCGATAATTTTTTACACTACAGGTTATAGCTCGTTGGTGAGTTGAGAGCAGATGGCCATATGAGGACATAAAGCACAAAGGCCCCAGCTCTCGCTATTAGGGCGCGGCAGGAACTTCCATTATACAATCATATAAATAGTGTTAGTGAGCCACCTAGGAATTGGTAAGGGCGTTATGTGAGGGATATGGCACCACTGTAAATCAAATACCAAATTACACAGTAGTCGTTGGTTGATATTAGAGATGGTACCATAAGATATTTGCTCTGAAAGTGAAGAGCTCCATACTATACAATTTAACATTTAGTTAAGCGTTAGCAATTGTTAGTAACGATTATTTAGCGTTTTGGTGTATCATTCTTGAGTTTGCTAAGGGGCAGTGACTCGTAGCAACCGAAAAACCGTTATTATCTCGACTAACAGCCTTCTACTTTCAATAGCGATTTTCACTACGTATTAGTGTTTTATACCGGGTGAGACATGGACTCCTACGTGTAATAGGAAAGTGCATCAAAACCTGATAATACAAAAGGTGACTCACTCATGCTCTATCACACCGCTTAGTGCGGCAGTATGGCTCTTCATAGATGACGAGTATCGTTGGGCGGCACGGATATGGAAGACGATGCAGTTAGTATGATGTAAAGCACAGATACTGTGTGACGGGCTCTACCTGTCGAAGCAACATAGGACCTAAGCTGCTTCTTATAATCTCACGTCCTGCATAGTTAAATGATGAGCTTTTATCATGTGGTCTTTAGATACTTTTGTTTAATGCTCATAGAGTTGGACTGTGGAACTCTGTTTTTGATTATGCTATGATTCTGTTGCTAGGCGAGTCGACGTAGACGATTACGTAGGTTACGGAGGTGTTATTCAGTGATCACTACACAGCACTCTAATGATCGACAAGGAAAAGTATTAAGAAGAAACAGCCTCAGAGTAAGTATCTTCCCCATAGATGATGTAGCTTGCTATTATTGTAATGAGATGACTCTGTTAATCCCTAAATATTAGCTACTCTGAGTCTCCCCTGACTAGCCTATATACTCTTATAGATAATATTGTATTGACAAACTCCTTACCTTCCATTCCTACGGACTCATACCCTTCCATAACGGCTTATATCACTAACTTCCAAATCCATAATTACATAATCACCATTCTCCGGCCTCCGGTACTTTGTAATCATGCACCAAGTTAATGGCTTCATATACCTAGCAGATTTTACCATTTCTAAACTTTTCTCGGTATCTAACTCACTCAATTACCCCCTCTATATTTACTATAACCTTCAACCTCACAATATTATTATAAATTACTATTTCCTTCTTATGCTAACATCAATCAACATACCACAACATATTCACTATCATTATCATCTTTCATTACTCCAATTATATGTGCAGGATTCGAAGTATCTTTTACCACACTTCCACTCAACATCCATAATATATTCATTACAAGTGAGCGACCAAAATGGCACCCATTCCTACTACTAGCACATTCTAGCCACAAGATATCACCCCTCCTAATCCTAATTTCCACTATCTAACATGTCTAATATCCTGCACTCTCGAAAGGACTCTACCTTCCATATCGAAGCTTTCTATTTCCCTATGGATTATAATAAAGAATAAGTCCCCCAAAATTCATCTCCTTTTTCCCTAATCGTCATATACCTCTTTCCTTCTACAACGTACTTGCTAACCTTTACATATTTTTCTTCTTCACCTCACCTGGATATACAAATAACAAATTTACCAACACAAGCTGCATTCTTCTTTTGACTAACTCAACCCACATCTGACTTTAGAAACCACTTACGCGATACCACACTTCATATATTACCTATTTCATAATCAGCCTAATGCACCTCAGCCTCTACTAAGTTCACACACAACATCACTGCGGTTAAAACCATTAACTATACACTAAAACTTGAAAGAACACATCCGGGGACCCCACTTATTCTTTTCTCACACCTAAAAACAATGCTACTCTCATATCTTACCTCAGAATAGAATTAACGAAGTTCTCAATACAAATATTCACATATTACGATTTCTGGATTAACATTTACAATATTATTATGATTAATAGTATCTGACACAATATATCACCTTAAATAGATAAAAAATTCACATAAAATTAACACACAAATGTACCATTAAACAAACACAAAGAATTAGATAAAATGGACTAAGCAACTTTCTTACATCACAAGCATAGAGGACTGCCTTCACAGTCAAATCAACAGAAATGTTATAATAATATGGTAAAATACAATACATAATCAGGTTAACCTTAACAAAAGAGATAACATAGATATATTATATATATATAATAGTATACCTTCAAATGGAGCAATACTATAGCATTACTGATAATTCACAACACTTTTTCTAAAGCTGCACCCCCCCCTTATCATTAGGAACGCAGGCGGCACATCCCAGAACCTTTAGCCAACTTACCTCCATAATCATTAATTTTAAACAAAACACAATAATGTTCAACTATATATATTAGCAGATATAATACGTACATTAACAACTAGCAACTCAATATACCTCACAACGCTAAAAACCATAGATTACAGTATCACACTAAGAAATATAACTAATATTAACACTAAAAGAAAACATAGAACAAATATAAACATGGCTATATACCAAACTAATCATAACAGATAATGATACTGCATATTACTCCCAACAAGGTACTCCTCACTATGTAGACGCCTAATTACACTATACTATAATCAGCGAGCAAAGAAGAGAGACGATGACTGAAGGAGGACCGAACGCAGACAGCAGAGAGTCGACGCGGAGAGAGTGAGAGACCTAGCGTAAAGCACCAGAGAGAGAGCACAAGTTAAAAAAAATTTGCCCTCTTTAATGTATGTTACAACATTCCCAATATATCTTCCCCAAAGAGTAACGGTAGCTTTACGCCTCACTAGGCATATTTTAGGACACACATATTTAATTAACAATTCAAAAATAGCTACATATCCAAAATAAACCATAATATATCCATAGCGTAAACATAAATAATACATCCTAATATATTATATAATAACATTATAACTCTCAAAACATAAACACTTAAATAAAGATATATATATCCTATCCAATATTATTCATATAGCAATACATATAAATCAATTATCATATAATGATACTACACCTTATTAAATATTCATTATTATCAAAGCATTATTAATGGCATCCACTAATTATATTAGAACAATCAATACCTAACTACAATTTCCAAAACTAAAGACGCTACTCAGACTTCATATATTTCAAATCCATTAGCTTCTCCACTAATAACATATATATATTTCCAATCACAAAGACAAATAAAATTAAGAAACACGAGTTTACTATCTTATACAACCAATTTCTATGAAAGTAATTTCGAGTATAGAACAATGATTTCTCTCTTCCCTGTAATCAATTAAAAAGACATACCTCAAGAAATAATAGTCGAAATTAAATATAAAAAACCCGCGAAAAAGTAAATGAAGTTACTTTATAAAAACGAAAAATAATACTCTTAAGGTAATGCGGCATATAGCTGCATCAGATAAAACTTCCATTCAAATTTCTATCATAAACACCTGCATCAATATAAAAGCATTCAGTTGGCTACGTGAAATCGTAACTCACTTAAACTAAATAGAATTATCTTTCAAACAAACAAAAAGGTTCCTTCTCCACATAATTTCTAACATCAAAATAAGTTAAATCATATATAAATTACATAAACTTACAATATATCCAGCACTAATAATATTAACTATGTATAATTCAAATTAAATATAGTACGATACCCATCATACCATCGTACCAACAACGTAGTGATCTCATAGCCACATACACGTGCGAAGAGAAAAACATGATCATATGAGAGATTGCGGAATAAATTGCCTGTCCAAAGTGGTCAAGCTAATATCCAGGGAGGAAATGTAAATTTCTAGACAGCATTCAGACTATTAAATTTTAAGAAATCTTAACAAGATCAACTTAGAAAAAATTTGAAAAATTTATTATGTTTGATAAAATCTAAATGGTATTATATATGGACTTCAACTCACGAATCTACCTAAAAACCATCTCTGAAAGATACGAAAGGTGTATTTTTTTATTTTGGTGTTTTTAACTTTTACAATCACTGGTACAGCTAATATTCACCGCCTTACGCGCAGCCAGAGCCCAAGTATATAAGTCTTAAGAGAGGGTGCGACGTTGTATCAATTATTATGGTGTGATATTTTCGAGTACACCCAGAATACTCTTAGGATTATTTTCCATTTATGCAACTATTGCCCAGGAATAATTAATTTTCTATACTTATATATTAGATAACATTGGATTACCTTAAAGCAGAAGAAACAGTCAAATATTCATTCACTAATTATTTACTTATACACACGATTGTTAGATTGATTACAATAGATATTATATTTATTATATACATGTAATTATAACATATCTATTATCATATAATTCCTATGCGTTATTATCCTCGGACCTGGATGTATTCCTCCTATAATTATTAGTATATTAGCTCGATTAAGATTCGACACATGTCTTCGTCACGACGCCTGTGACATGCTAGCCTGGCTTCTGCCGCGTATCCTAATATCTTCTCGGATATACCACGGCACTTTGGCACACACCCAGGAGAAGTTGCTGAGTGAAATCACAAATAAATAAACTTTGGGTAGCGGCTGCCTCGGATGGTTAACCTCAGAAGTTCCCCTTTAGGTGTGGTAGATGACCAAACCAAGAAAATATTTATAAATAGTTCTGATAATACACTGAGAGGAACATGAATGCTGAGGATATGAAAATAAAAAGTTAAACAAAATAGAGTAAAAAATTAAATTAAATAATTAATAAATAATAATTAAAAAAATTAAATATAATTATAAATAATTAATAAATATATAATTAATAATAAATAAATAATAATTAAGTAAATGAATAATATTAAATTCATAAATAATAATTAAATTAAATAAATTAAATTTATATTATTAAATAACTACTATGCTAACTTAGTACCATATTACACAGACAAATATTATTGATTATGATTTAAAACTTCTAAAAATGCTTAATATTTTATCTGTTTTTATTTGAATAGCTAGGCAAGGACAAAAATAAATAAACAGGTGATAAATAAAATTATTCAGTACCTTTGTAAATACATTTAACATATCAAGATAATCACTACCGATTTCTCATGAAGAATTATTGATCCTATCAAAGCAACTAAGCCACTTTGGGATAAGTTAACGGACGTATAAAGTTTATTGACGTAAGAAAATATTAGTCATAACGTCATACGTAGTGTATTCACTCTACTTGATATTTAAGGTAAGGATTAAGTGTTTAAAAATAATTGGAGGATACTTTGATTATTTTCTTACGGAAATGCTAAGAGCGCTTTATAAATATTTTTTTATTATCTTGTATTCAAATTAACGTCTTAAAGATTATTATATTAATCTTACCTTATTTTTCAGATAATTTTAAGTTTTATTATTATATTATTTTATTATATATATACCTTTATATTATATTTTATTTTATTACTTTAATTAATTTATTATTATTATTATTTATTATTATTATTATTTACATTAAGAACATCATAATTATCATAATTTATATAAAAAATAATTATTAATATTTATATTGAAATAATAATATGATTAATATTTTCCATATTTTTAGCACTGGCTGTAAATTTCATTTATTAAATCCCACTTTTTATTTCTTTTAAATACTTTATTTTCACAACAATTTTATTACCTTGTTTTCCTTCAATAAAAAGGTTAAGTTAACAACTAACGTGGTTTTCACGTTGTGTGAAATAGTATTACAATGCCAGTTCTATACAAGTTATTGCTCGAGAGAAGGACAAATGATGGAAATAAAATTTAAGTAAATCTTATATAAGAAGGAGGATTTATTAAGGTGGAATATTAAAAATATATGTTTAGACAACAAAGAGTTGAAATATATATAAATATAATTAATATAAATACAAGTTTCCATTAATGATAATAGTAGTATTAATTTTGACCTTTAAAATCTAATTTAATTAAAATAATACTCTAAAGTATAAAGATAAAGCATAAATTAAATTTATACAATATCATAAAAATTATTAACATATAAAAACCAGACCCCAAGAAACGAAAAAAAATTAATCATTGGTATTTATATTATTGGTATTTTATTACTTAGTAAATACACACGGCGACTACACTCGAGGTAATTTATATATATATAATACAATTAATATTACTATCTCCTCCTTCTCCTTCTTCTCTCTCTCTTCCCTTAACTCCCTATATTAAATAATTATAAATATATAAATAAATAAGTATAGATATATATATAATATAATATTAATATATGATATATATATTTATAATATATATATATATATATGTAAATTATGAATAGAATATAATATATAAATAAGAAATAATAATATATATGATATATATATATTATAAGTAAATATTATGATATATTAAACATAATTATATATATTATTTATTAATTATTATAGTATGTCTCCTATCAGAAACTTACTGAAGAGCAAATTCGCAAATTCAATTGTTAACATATTCAAGTATTTAAAAACAATATATTTAATTATGTAAATTTTGACAGGTATATTTGGTACATCAAGGCTCTCTTACCCATGGGTTTCTATATGAATCATATAATAATTTTTACTGAGCATAATAATCCATTATTTATCAGTTCCTCTATATTTATTATTATATTGAATTTAAAGATGGGCTATGGGTTATGTTAATATATATAATATAGAATATGAATTTAAAAAATCACATTCATTTTGCCTAAGCTAATAAACTTTTCTATTATAATTTTACTCTATTATCAATGGGTTAACTTTTTAATGTTCATTCCGCAGATGTCCAATTTCGTGGAAGTCACTGGCGCGCGCGACAGATAATATAATAATTGATAGAAAAAATTTAAAATTGATTCAAAATATCTCCACATAATTTTCCTCATAGATATGTAATTACAAACTCATGCCTCTTATTGTACTTCTTTATATAAATATCTTTCAATATGGACTTAAATTTTATCTCAAAAAATGATAAAAAAATAAATAATAATTAACTATATTAACTATTAACTAAAATAATCAACTTAGAAAAAGGCAATTAATTTAACTCTGATAATATCACAGCAGACTAGTAATGTTATAGTCGCACTTACATATATATATATTATATATATATATATATTAATATTATATATTAATATAAATTTACATATTAGTATATATATAAATATTTAATTAATATATATATAATATAAATAATAAATATATACATATATATAGTATATATATATATATATTATATATAATTAATATTAATAATATATTAATTTATATTAATATAATATAAATGTAATATATATATATAATAATTTATTATATATAATAATAATATTATATTAATTAATATATATATATAATAATATTAATATATATATATATATACGGATATTAATATATTAATAGTATATATATATAATAATAAATAAATTAATATATATATAAATATATAATATTATATAATATAATAATATATATATATAAAAATTAAATATATATAATAATATTTATATATATATATATATAAATATATATATAATTATTATAATATTATTAATATTATATATATATTAATATTTATAATAATATATATAAATATAATTATATATATATATAATAATAGAAATTATAGTAAAGCTATACTTTAAATAAAACAATATAAAAATTATTATATAATAAATATATAAGATATACTCGTATTTAATAAATATAATTGAATCCAAATCATGATACCTTTATTAACAATAATTAAATATATACTCTTAACTTAAGACAACATAATATAATATCTAGAATACAGATTGAAAATTTAGAATAAATGCAATATATACCTACAATCATAGATTATACATAAAATATACACCTAATAAACATAATAACTATACATAATTCTAGCAACTAAATAAATAAATAAAAAAATTCTAATACAATCTACATATTAACTTAAATTCTTAATTAACAGTATTTCCAAAAGTGATATAAAGAGATAAAGCCAAAAATTAACACGCTACGCGCAACACACGCAATGCATAATGAAAAGGTAGCTATCTGCCAAACATTAAATGAATATAATAGAAATGCTTGGAACCAGTATATAAAAAACAATTGCAATTGTGTTCCATAGAGTGCTTATTAATCAGCATAAACCCACAACTCCCCACAATAGACAAACAATTAAGTGACTTAAAAAATTAAAAATCCAATCAAGAAGACCCCCCCCCCCCTATTTTTCCAATAGAAGTATTTAATATTAATAAAAAGCTAAAAAAAATTCACAAAGCCGTGGGCCCAGACCAAATATCTAATATTCATCTCAAACATTTAGGAACCAAATGAAATGTACATTGAAAAATGAAAGTACACTGAGATGGTTTGGTCATGATCTCACTCAAATACTTAACAAGGCATGGCTAACAAACAATTTCCCACTATTCTTGAAGCATGTCCAAATGTTTCCTATACTAAAGCCTGGTAAACCACCTAACGATCCAACTGCTCTCCATAATATCCAATGTATTTGAAAAGTTAATCTTCAATAGAATTTCTCCCTTTGTCCCTTTATCTAACTTGCAACATGGATTTAGACAAAAGCACTCCACAACTACTCTCCTAACTGAATTAACACAACATATCCTGACTGGCTTTAACCAAAATACCCCTCCTTCTCGCACACTTCTAGTAGCAATAGACATCAACAAGGCATTTGACATGGTCCCCTGTTACATCCTAATAGATAAGATACTAATATGACCATTAAAGACAAAAAAGTAACAGCTAACTTTCTATCAGATTGCACAGCTTAAGTTATAAAAGGTTAATACTCCTTCCGCGCACATACAAATTATTCAATGGCGCCATCCTCTCACTAACACTTTTTAATCTCTTTATGCGCAACCTCCCAAACCCCACATTCCCTTCTATAAAACTTAATAGTTATGCAGACAATCTAACAATCACAGCTCAAAACCCCTCAAAAGATACAGCACACTATAACAGTATAAAGGCCAGCTGGATCAGTGTTCACAATGAAGAGAGTGACATCATTCCTCCAAAAATCTTGCATAACATTACTCACACCTGATAAGAGAAAATCAAATTTTCATCCAATAATTTACCTTTCAAATAAGACTCCCTCTTAATAAGCAATCCACCATCTTGGGCTTGACTTTCGACACACATATGACAATCACCCCCACCATAAACATTACATCCAAAGCCAAATAAATTAGAAGCAGTGAGTGCACAAACAGAAACAAACTTTGGCCAGCACAAAGAAACCAAATCTATAAAATACAGCCAATATCTATGTCCCTCCCTAAATTACGCATCACCCACAATTTCAAAATCTAACATTCAAAAACTAGAAGTTGTTCAAACCAAAGCCATAATAACCGATTGCATCCCCTCTACACCACCAACTCGCTGAAACAAAAAACCTCCCTATAAAAGCCCACCTTGGCATGATAGAATGCCAATTTTATAGTAAATCACTCTCAACAGATTACCCCAAGAACCAAACATTAATACATCTACCTGTACCTAGAATGACGAAAGTTACACCAGCAGAATACTATTCTGATATTTACAACAGATTGCTCCCTAAACCACCTGGCACCCCATAATTAAACGAGTGAGTGAATGCGATTAAGTGTAATATATTATTTATTATATATATACATATAATATATATTATATATATATATATATATATTATATATTTATATATATAATATATATATATTATATATATATATAAATATTATCATGTGGCAGCTTTTCAGGGTAGGCAGAGTAGGCAACGCCTTTACTTGCCTTTAGTGAACCCAAAAATATTAAAAAGTCAGCGTATATTTATATAATAATATATTATTATAATATATATATATATATTATATATTTATATATATTATATATATATATATATATATATTATGTATATATATATATATATATATATATAATATATAATATATATATTATATATATTATTAGATATCACTTGTTCATATATATATATATATATTATAATATATATATATATATATATTATATATATATATATATATATAATATATTATATATATATATATATATAATATTAATATTATATATATATATATATATATATATATATATAATATATATATATTATATATATATGATTTTGTTCGAAGGCGACCTGTTGAGCCGCCTACTCAAATTTCAACTCAATTTCCTTTTATTATATTACATGATCAGTCGGCAAACGTTACTTTTTTCTGAGTTAAAAAAATAGATTATGTTTTCTGTAACTAAAGGCAAACTCTGTATTTGCCGGCTGGCTCTAGTAGCAGTCATTTTTCATAAAATCCCAATTTAAATTACATTAGCAAGAAATAATCAATAATAATAATAATTAAATATTAATTAACTAATTAATTAATTTTATTGCATTTTCTTTCTTTCTTATCTGACTTATTTAATTTTATTAATTTCATAAAAAATCATGACTCCTCTTGCAAATCAGAGTCTGCCAGACATCGTTTCTGAAGTCCTGTCTTCTAGGGCCTACTTACAAATTGCCTATGCAGACAAAGTTGATTTTGCTGTTATTTTAGTAGGAATGTATGTGTGTGGAGTTAGTAATAATACGCTTTCATATTATTTGATTTAATTTATTTACTGATTTTGTGTGTTTTTAATAAAATTTGAGCTGGATTAGTTTATAAATCGGGTATATTGGATATCAATACTCAATTTAGTTATTAAAAAGTTGTCAATTCTTTTCCTGGAGTGTTAATTAATTCCAAAACGTAAGAATATGTTGCAAAACACAGTGAGTGAATTTAAACATGGTGCTTTTCAATAAGGAAGAAAAATTTTGTCTTTATAAACAAATGTTACCTGTAGGATACAATCATGTAAATAATTTTCATTAAGGTATATATATACATATATAAATATATATATTATATATATATTATATATATATATATATATATATATATATATATATATTTATATATATATATATATTATAATATATTATAAATATATGATACGTATATATATATATATTATATTATATATATATATATATAGTATATTATATTATATATATAGATATATATATATGATATATATATAATATATATATATATATTTAATATATATTATATTTATATATTATATATATATATATAATATATATTTTTGATTTTGCCTACTCAAGAATTTTGACCATGAGCCATAACTGATATATATGTATTATATATAAATATATAATAATATATATATATATATATATATTTATATATATACTATTATATATATATAATATATATATTATATATATTATATATATAAATATATATATATATATATATATATATATATATATATAATAAACATATCAAAAGAATAAAAACCTTGTCTCACAGCAACTCTAATACAAAAAAATGAAGAAACCCAAAATCCAAGCAAGTATAGGCCTAAAAATTATATATTAAACTATATATTATATTATATATAATATATATATATATATATATATATATATAATTATATATATATATTTATATATATATATATATATATAATATAGTATATATATATATATATATAATATATATATATATATATTATATTATATTATATATATTATATATATATTATATAGTAATATATATATATATATATATATATATATATTTATATATTATATATATATATATATTATATACCTTACCTCACCCCTGACCACCCCATCATGGGAGAGGCTACACAGCCCCCAGGTGCCCAGGCTGATGCAACTGGTCTCTTCCAGAGATACTCCAAGGATGTTATGTTCATGTTGCTCTGTGTTAAGAGTTATTTAAACAGGAGAGAAAGAAGTGGGATGTGTTCTCCGGAACCTGGTTACAGTTTTGACAGATGTTTGTGGTGGTCTGGAAAAGATTGATTGTTGTAGTATGTTATTTAGGGTGATGGCTGCATCTTAGCTTTGCCAAGGATGACTGACTGGTTCTTGGTAGTGAGTTGAACTCTGGTGGGTGTTTGATTAAAATGTTGCTTGGTGGTCTGCGTCTTAAGTGGTTTTCTGTTAGTGTCATGTGGACTTGTTTAGCATATGTTGTTGTTTGGTGGAGGTGGAATGTTGTTCAGAATTTGTTTGTAATATAGAACTGGTGAAGGAGGAGGTTATTTGAGTCTGTGGTGGGTAGGGCTAGAGAGTGCAATGTGGCATGGGTGTTGGGGCGTTTGGGTTTTGGTAAAGAATTGTATGCCAATTATGTTTAGGTGCAGAATTTTGGTTTCTTCATGCAAGTGTTGGATGTGCATCCTGTTATGATTCTTAAAGCTTTGTTTTGTGTTGTTTGGAATTTCTTTATGTTATTTTTAGTCAGTAGTGGATGCCAGGTTTGAGAAACTTAGTTTAGAGTCGGGCGAATGTATTGTTTGTATATATAGTGGATGTTGTTATGGTTTGTGAAGTTCTGTGCCAGCGATGGTTCTTAATATGTTGTTTCTTGTTTGCAGATGAAATTATGGTACCTATGCGTTTTGTAAAGGTGAGATGTGTGTCAAGTGTTACTCCGAGGATTTTGAGAGTTTTGTTACAGGGTATAGCAATGTTGTTTAGGTAGACTAGTGGGTGTGTGGCAAAAAGTTGGCCATCAGTTTTAATTAATGTAATTGAAGATTTGCTTGGTGAGGCAGACATTCTGTTTTCTGTTAGTTATGTTTGAAGTTGGTTGATGTATTGTTGTGTCAGGTTTGTGGCCATGTTTAGGTTCCGGGGTGTAGTGGCTATGGTGATGTCATCTGCGGAGGTTGTTATGATTGTGTGATCTGTTTGTAGCTGTGGTAGATCGGCCATAAATAGGTTGAATAGTGTGGGGGATAGTATTGCACCTTGGGGTACTCTGTTGTTGATGTTTAATGTTGTTAGGGGGAGTGACAGAGCCCTGAAGAAAGTTAACCCACAAAGGAAAATTTACATTAAGACGCTCTAAACGAAGATAACCCCTTACATTCACACACTTAAATTTAAGAATACAATGACTAAGATCAGAAACTAAGTCTATGACAGCAATCTACAACTACACAAGGGCTGTTAGTTGGAATATTTAGTCAATTAGTATACTTGTTAGTCTGTTACTACAGTTCTAAAACTGTTAATATTGTTAATGGAGTTAATACTGTTAGGATGATTAGGTTTAGGCTAACGGTGCACCGATAAACTCACCAAAACCAGCGCTAATATATCTCAGATTCCAAATAACAATGATGATCCTTGTTGTCTGTGAAAATGACAATCCAAATTTCAAGGTCGGATGTACGGTCTTAATATAGTTGCTCAATTTAAATTAGAGTTAAATTTAAGTTTAAATTAAATTGGGGAGAAGCAAAATTCATTTACAATTTTCTATTTTATTCTCTTAATTTTAAGGGGGGAAAGCTAAATAACTGAAAGCTGAGCCTTACTGAAAACTAGGGATGAGCCAGATATCCGGCTAGAAGTTAAAACTGGATACTGGATATCCAGTTGGATATCCGGCAGTCTTCTTAGTATACTATTATATATATTTATAATATATTATATATATATAATATATATATATATATATTATATGATTATATATATATATATATATTATATATATAATATAATATATATACTATTTTTTTTATATATTTTATTTTTTTATTTTATAGGGTTGTTGAAAAAAAGTTTTTTTTTTTTTTTTTTAATGTTTTTTTTTTGTTTTTTTTTAAAAATTACCTCTTTTTATGTATATTAAAGATGTTTTAAATTATACAAGCAGTACCATTACCCTTATAGGTCTACATATTGACTATTAATACAGATTTTAGATATACAGTAATATATATATATATACTATATATATATATATAATATTATATAATATAATATAATATATATATAATATATATATATATATATATATTGTATATATAATATATAGTATATATATATATATATATATATATATATTAGAGGTGTACCGGAATTCCGGCCCGGTATAGTAGGGCCCATGGTAGAGCCACCATCAAAAGGTAAAAAAGTAACAGCTTGTCAAAGGAATCTTAAGGTTGGTCATTTGTGAATTGTAAATAATTGTAAAGATATTAAGAAGAGTCAAATTTGCTGTAAATATAAAGTTGTAAATATATTAAAAAGTTCAGATTTGTTTAAGAATGGAAAATTGTAAATAAATTAAATATTGTATTATAAATAGGCTAAGCATGTGTGTGTTTTTATTGTAAATAATAATTATATGTAGGTGTGAACGTTTGTGTGTGTGTATGTGTGTAATTATGAATATTGATATTTAGGTTTTAATAAAAAGAGAAAATAAAGTAGGGCTATGTAAATAAAAGTTAGGAAAGCATTTTAAAAATAAAGAAAATAGGTAAAAAATGTAAATACGAGGAAATAATCTTGTTATTTTTCTTTAAAACAGTTTTGGAACCATGAATCATGAAAGAAAATACGAATTAAAAATACTACTGATAAAAATGCTGAAAAGTGGAAACACTACTATGACGTCACAAATAGACAACCAAAATGGTGGACACGGAGCGAGAAGGAGCTCACTTGTTATTCAGAACTCGTCTCGTTAGGATTAGCTCTGCGTGATTTGATATTTTGTGTTAGCTTTGTTTTACATTTGTAACAATTTGTTTTATTTAAAATCAGTTCATTTGTTGTCTGGATTCCGCCTTGTTCACATGTTTTGTTCTGTTGTTAAAAGTTATATATTTTTGAAAAGTTCTTGAAATTAACTTTGTTTATTTTTGAAAAAAGTGATTCATAATTTGTGAATAGATTAACTTCTGTATATATTTATTTAATTCTGGCTGATCTTAGAATTGGAAAATAACATCCTTTGTATATATTTTTCGATTCTGCAACCATTTAAAGGAGTTGAAGGTAATATAAGACATTGGTTTATATTGAATAGTTTTGTAGCTAAATAGTATTGCAGTGGCAGTTGGCTTGATTTCAAGCTATTGCCGTGGCAGTTAGCATCAATAAACGTTACCTTTATTAGGGGTTGATATTTATACATTGCTACTTGGATATTTATTAGTTTATGATTATTGCTACATGAGCAATGAAAATTGTATATAAATAGAAAACATTATTTAAGCCATTTTTGAAAACTGTGGAGCAATTACGAAGGTGTTTTGATCCAGTTATTTTTTTAGATTTGTACAACATTGTTGATTTAGTGTGTTTTGAAGGAAATTATTGAGAGATTTTAAAGTTATTTTATTTTGTTTTGAGTTAGTTATATTAAAGTTAAACAGCTTAACATTTTTATTGTGATAGTTTCCTTATTTTAGTTTGAGTTTTACTTTTATTGCTTAAACTTTTTGGTGCTTATTTATTTAGAAAATACTACGTGGCTGTAAAAAATAAGTAGCCATTTTGATTAGAAGCCGGCAGACGCCATCTTGAAAAGTGACAGTTGACTTAAAGGTTAACTGCCTAAATAGTTAAATTGACTTGGTTTTCATGCATTGTGACAGTTGATATTTAGTTAACTTAGTTTTTCATGTATTGCAACAGTTAATATTTGAACTTGATAAGATTTGTTGGAGGACAGTTGCATATTGGAATAAGAGTAACTATTTTCCACATTTAGTTGAAACTTTGTATGACTTTTTGACTTTGAATAAATTGGAATTTAAATGATAATTTATATAATTTCGTAATAGACTTTAACTATTTTGTTTAATTAAAGAAACAGATACGAGTTTAAACAACATTGACTATTTTGAATTACGTTGACTTTGGACTTAAAAAAAGTCCTTTTGAGTTAAAATAAATTTGGACTTTGATAGATTTAAACTTTGACTATTTCGAACTTGGATTTAACCCTTTGAGTACGAGAGTAGGTTTTTCTTTTATTTTATAGTTTTTTCTATTATATTATATTTATTTTGAGTGTAGAAGATGGTTTATTATCTTTTTCCTCCGAATTTTTTTTTTATTATGTTAATTTAGTAGATGGCACATGAGAGTACCGACAGACTTTCAAGGTTACATTTAAAACTAATTTCTTTGATAGTTTACTTGTAAAATAACTTAAAAAAATCATTTTCATTTCAATTTTAATAACGAAAAATATAATTAGCTTGTAAAACTCAATTATTACTTTATATATATATATATATATATATATATATATATATATATATATAATATATATTATAATATATATATTTATATATATATATATATATATTAATAAGGGGGAAGTAACGTACACATTATTGCGTTATTCCCCTCAATATATATATTTGAAGAAAAATGATTATGAAAAAATTCAATAAATGAACAATAACAATTTACAACTACCTTCAATGAGTTAGCTTTTGTTCCTGATGGATGATGAACAAACTTCAACTTGAGTACAACTACAACGTCGGATAGCGAGACATTCGAAATTAATCTAACGTAGGGTATGTTCGCTGGACCTGAGGATTAGAGCGAGTAGCCACGTAACCTCAGGGGTGTAGAATTCATCCAAGACGCCAGACTCAATAAGATCTTTTTGTTTTTTACTCTCTTAATACACTAATAAATCGTTTATGGTAGTTCAGGTAGATCAGAATATATTTAATGATTTAATATAAAAATAATAAATATTAATAATAAAGAAAATAAACTCCGGGATAAGGAAAAGATTATTATACAATAACTTTACTGTGAAAAAGGTTTAAGGACAGAGGATAGGGGTCATGAAGTGGTCCCTATTTGTAAGTTAAATATGGTATCTGCGGTTCGCATAAAAAATAAGAAATCAATCCCACAGCTGAAATGCTGTATGACCCACAACTATGAACAAGTGTAATAAACCAGGAATTAATTTGACATCGAGCAAAGTGTGGTGTCGTGTTTGTGAATTACACTCAACAATCGCTATACTTATCTTTGATATATATATCCTGCTTCCAAATGAATACTTCGGCTATTTTCAGTAAGTTCTATATTTATTCGTCTTTGTAGAAATTCTCATGCAGAACAATCTCTTTATCTCTTTTTCTTTCTCAGGTATGATGAAGTGTAAAACAGATGTAACTTTCCAAGTCGATGATATAAGTGACAATTCAAAAATGACGAAGGCTTCTATATTGGTATGGTTTTCATATGACCGTGTTTCAATATCAGGTAAGTTTCAAAGTAAGTTTGTAATTTAGTTTCAGTGTTAGACTTTGGTCTCAGCCCACGATCAGTTTAATCCCGAGAATAATTTTTTAGTGTCAAAACTGCTCCAAGATAAGTTCACAGTGTTGGATCTCAGTCCAACCTTAGTTTTTAAGGCTGGTCATCAGACTAGGAACAGTTCTCACAATAAGCGCGTAGCCCCGAATCAGTTCAATCCCGAGAATAATTCAATCCAAAGAATAATTTTCACAATAAGCGCGTAGCCCAGAATCAGTTCAATCCCGAGAATAATTTAATCCAAAGAATAATTTTCACAATAAGCGCGCAGCCCAGAATCAGTTCTTCTTCTTGGGTCTTAGCCCAAGATCGGTTCCCTATTAATAATAAATATTTTAAGTTACAATAATTTATATCTAGTTTTAATCAATTGCTTTTATTTGAATTAGGTTTTAAACATACCCTTTTGTATTATATAAACATCCACGAGGGGAACTATCTCATCTGTTGGTTCTTCTATGTTTGATGTGATGTTAGAGATTCTTCTGGTTTGTCAGAACAAGAAGTCTGCAAAATATTATTATGACTGTGTAAGTATTTCCCATATTCTATTAATAATTACATCTTTAAATATGAATTACTTGCATTAATTATATGAATCACTTTACATTAAACTATATTAAATTAATTCTTTTCCTTTACAGATTTACAACACACCTGTGACGATAAGATGTTTTCAACTGAGTGACAACAACAATGTTTACACGAATTCCACTTCACTGATTTGGTAAGTTCTTCGACAGTTGGAAATATAACAAAATCTTTCTAAACTCTCGTTACTATAATTCACATTTACTAAGTTAATGAAACTAATTTTATGAAAAATATAACAGATTAATTACAATTATTTCACAGTTCTTCTGCAATTTAATATCACCGGTTAGTAACATTCTAATTTCACAAGTTTTGAAAATAATTACACAATAAATGATAAATAATAATGAAAAATATGATAATATATAATTATAATATACAAATCATAAAACTCCAGCATTAGGCTCCAGGTTCCATGAAAGAGAGAACAGCTCCCTTTATATATATATATATATATGTATATATATATATATATAGATATAAATATATATATATATATATAATATATATATATATATATATATACTATATACAGTTTTTCTTTTGTGTATATATTATTATATATATATAGGGTGTTTAGTGAACATACGGCAAAAATTCAAGAAGTTATTCCTTGGAATATTCTAAGGATATTTTGTCCTTTGATGATTTTTGAAAACACTCTTTGTTTCGGAGAGATACAGGGGGGAACAAAAGTAACGACAATAACAAACATTTATTACCAAACATTACATGTAAACTTTCTTAAACTACAAGAACTGTTGAAAATGACCACCGGCATCTAGGATGTACAAATCCAATCTTCTTCTCATTGACTGCCGAACTCTTTCAAAAACAAAAGGGTCGTTTTTGTTTGAGTTACACCCACCAATTATCCGATTTCGCATGTCATTATCAATTTCCACTGGAGTATTGTAAAACAATGACCTTAAATGGCCCCATAGGAAATAATCCAATGAGTTTAGGTCTTGGGATCGAGCAGACCTGTTTGTTGCTCCCGGTCTGCTAAAATAGAGTTTAAGAATGTCAATGGTGAATGGTGGAATGGAGACGTAATGAAATCGGTAAAAAGTAAGAAAGATGCGTGGATGAATGTACTAAAAGTCATTAGAGAGTTTTTGAAAGAAAAGTGAATGCAAATATATAGAGAAGAAAAGAGAAATTTGCATTAGTGGGAGAAAAAAAGAGGTAAATGAAAAGTTTAGAAGAAAGTTGAATAAGGACATAAAAGGGAATAATAAGCTGGTCTGGAAGAGTGTAAGAGAACCTTCATAAAATAATGAATATGGATGGTACTTTTGTGACTTATCAGATGGACGCAAGGAATGTGTGGAGGGAACATTTGAAAATCTGCACAGCATTCTCTTTGCGAAAGAGGTGATAGTGAATGAGTGGGTTTGATGATATAAGAAGAAGAAGTAGATATTTTGGAGATGAAGTAATTGGTAGGAGGAGGTAATAGGTATAGTGAGAAAGTTAAAGAATGATAAATCAACTGGTATAGATGGAATTTCTGGAGATATAATCAAGAATTGATGTGAGATTGTGATTGATTGGATATTGAAGTTATGTTGCAAAGAGTTTATGGAGGGTATAGTTCAGAAGGGTTGGATGAGAACAGTAATAGTACCCTTATATAAGGGTAAGGGTGATAATTGAAACTGTAGAAACTATATGGGAATTAGTTTTGTGTGTGCTGTTGGGAAGATGTATGCTGGTATTTTGGTTGAAAGAGTGCGTTGAGTAATTTGTTAGGCCTAGTGCTGTAAAACAAGGTGAATTTTGAAGTGGTAGAAGGCATGTGGATCAAATTTTTAAGTTGAATCAAATGAGTGAGAAAATGTGAGAGAAGAACAAACCTATTGAAGCTTTATGGATTTACAACAGGCGTATGACAGAGTTAATAGGGAATCTCTTTGGCAAGGTGTTAATGATATATCGTGTTGGTGGTAGACCTCTGAATGGAATCAAAAGTATGTGTGCTAATAGTGAAGGGTGTGGAAGAAATAATGGAGTGGCAAGTGAATGGTTTAAGAATAATAGTGGAGTAAGGCATGGATGAGTTATTTCTCTATGGCTATTAAATTTGCATATGGATGGGGTAATGAAAGAATTTAAAGTAGGAGTTAGAGTGGATTAGACTGTTGGAGAATGAAAAAGAGTGGAGGGTGCCTTGTTTGTTGTATGTTGATGATTTAGTTATGTGTGATGAATCAGAAGATAGTTTGAAAGAATTGTTAGAGAGGTTTGGCAGTTTATGTAAAAGGAGATGTTTGAAAGCAAATGTTGATAAGGTCAACGTGATTGTAGCAGGTGAAGAGAGTCCGAAGTGTAAAGTCATTTTGAATATTAGGCAAGTGGAACAAATATCGGAGATTAGGCATTTAAAATATATGTTGGATGACAAGGGAACAGATGAAGCAGAGTGTAGCAGGAAAGTTATGAGTGGTAGGTAGGTGGTTGATGTAATTAAATCTTTGGTTAATGCAATGGGACAAAGACTTGAGTGGTTTAGGGTTCTGGATGAGGGTGTGTTGTTATAGGTGTTAATGTATAGTAGTGAAACTATTTTGTGAAAATATGAGAGGTATAGATCTAAAGCGCTGTCTGCTCAAATGGATAAACTTACAATCATGTTAGGTGTGAAAATAATTGTTACAATGAGAAATGATCATATGAAGGAGAACTGTGGTGTGTAGAAATGTGTCAGTGAGAGAATAAATGCAAGTGTTTTGATGTTGTATTGTGTCAGTGAGAGAATAAATGCAAGTGTTTTGGCCAAGTTGGTATATAGGTGAATGCGTTGGGGGTCAACCAGGTGGGAGACCAAAGGAAAAGTGGATTGATTCAGTTAGAGAGTGTGTGAAGAAAATGAATGTGCATAGCGTACAAGCGAGATGATTGGTGCATAATTGGAGAAAATGGCTCGGT